>JADBJO010009647.1:0-17500 GCA_016801955.1 Conus betulinus
AGAGACAGACATAGACGGAGAGAGAGACAGAGAGAGAGAGACGGAGAGTGAGGGACAGAGAGAGAGAGAGAAAGAGAGAGACAGAGAGAGAGAGGGAGAGAGAGAGAGAGAGAGAGGAGAGTGGAGAGAGAGAGAGAGAGGGTCAGATGTAGTAGGATTGGAGACTTAGGCGGAGAGTGTTTCTGACAAAGACAGACTTAAAGACATGACCATCACGCAACTGGCAGGTGATTCAGAAAGAGGGAGAAGCCCCCCCCCCCCCCCCCCCCCCCCCACCTCCTCCTTAACAAAGCCCTACACATAACAAATCAAAAAGACGTTTTATGACCAACACACAGACAGGCGGTAGAAGCCCCACCCAAAATGATAAAGCCCAATTGTTCCGGTTCAGCGTCTGGCCTCTATAGCCCAAGGGCCACCACTCTTGTGTGCAAACGTCTCGTTACGATCCGAAAGAATGGGCCCTTCTAGTGAGCGAGACTAAGAAGGTCAGCGAGGTTTGCCTCGTGCTCTCTCTCTCTCTCTCTCTCTCTCCTCTCTCTCTCTTTACTACGTAATAATCGTTATGTTTGATATGTCAGTGTCTTCTTTATTCACCATTTGTTTGGGCTTTGTTCTTTTTTTTTTCTTTTATCTTCCATTTTGTTGTTACATGAACTTATCTGAATAAAAAAAAAGTAAGTCCGCAGGTTTGAGAAATGATGCGATGCAGAACTGGGAGAACCGAATCGGCGAGTCGTGGTGGGGGTAGGGGACCGGGTGGGAGAGAGAGGAGGGCAGTGGGTGGGATTGGGGGGTGGGGGGAGCAGTGGGGAGAGAGGCTCGGGGAGGGGGGGGAGGGTAGGAGGGAGACCATGGTCAGTTTAAAAACTGTGAATTTCCACCTTTCACCAAACATCCTCAGCCAACGTTCTGGTACAGATTGTATGTATCTTTTTTTCTCGGGGCTCTGTTCTCTCTCTCTCTGTATGCTTGTTTCTATGTGTGGTGTTTATGTATTGTTCGTGCGTCTGTATAGTGTGCATGCTATATATTATATATATTATATATATATATATATATGTGTGTGTGTGTGTGTGTGTTTGTGTGTGTGTGTGTGTGTGTACACGCGCGTATGAATGAGGAGTGAGAGAGTAGAGAGAGAGAGAGAGAGAGAGAGAGAGAGAGAGAGAGAGAGAGAGAAACAGACAGACAGACAGACGGACAGACAGAGAGACAGAGACAGAGAGATAGAGAGAGACCGAGAGAGAAAGGCGGAATGACAGTGACGCAGAGACAGAGTTTCGTGTAAATCTTCATCAGGAAGGATCAACCCGTGTTACATACGAATGAAAGGAAAAAACAAAAACCCAAACTACCATTTTCTTTAATCCCATGGGAGACTTACAACAATGAACAACCAAAGCATTCTTGAGATCCTTATGATGGACCTTGGCAGCCAACAGCTATACAGTCCTGGACACCACCTCATTACGACACGAGGGAGAGAACCACGAGTGGGTAGGATGTGGAAGGATGGGAAGGTGAGAGTGGGCAGTTAGGGGAAAGTGGGGTGAGATGGGATGGGATGGGGGGGGGGGGGGGGGGGGGGAGGGGAGTCAGTCAGTAGATTTTGTAGTGATTTTAAAGAGTAGAAGACAAATGGTAGCATCTCCAGTAGATGTCAGCTCTTTATCTTGCACAGCCCAAAGTCCCCATAAACATGTTTTGGTAGGTGCAGTTGGGACCCATTGAGAGCGGAGAGAGAGATTGGAGAGAGGAGAGGGAGAGGATGAGGAGAGGGAGCGAGGAGGGGGAGGGGAGTTTTTGGGGAGAGGGAGCAGAGGAGTTTGGGAGGGAGGGAGAGGGAGCAGAGTTGATTAATGATGTAAGGTTTAAAAATCATAATCAGTGAGTCTGGATTGCGAATTGTAGTCACTGAGTCTTACCTGTGATTAACTGTGGAAACGTAATTAGGCACTTTGGACTTTGAACTATTAAGGAACAGTCGGTTTGGTGGTCTTGAAAACCAGATATCTCTCGAAGGTAACAGGAGAGAGAGAGAGAGAGGAGAGAGAGAGAGGAGAGAGAGAGAGAGAGAGGAGAGGTTAGAGGGAGGTGGGGAGGAGGAGAAGAGAGACAGGAGAGACAGGGGCAGGGGATAGAGGCACTTTGGCTGGGGTATGGGGCAGACAGCAGAGGAGGGGGGGAGAGATACTCTCGAGGGAGAGAGAGAGGATAGAGAGAGAGGAAGAAAGAGGAGAGGGGAGAGAGGAGACAGAGACAGGAGAGAGAGAAGAGAACAGACCAGACGCAGGGAGACCGAGACATATATAGAGACATGGACATAGACAAACACAATAACAGGACGCATGGAAAACATATGCCCAAATGCACTTGTTACTATGTGCATATACTAAGGCAAGAGAATGTGTGTGGTACACATGTGCAAGAGTACTTACGTGTGCATTTGTCCTCTCTTAATCTGATTTGTAATAATTCTTTGATGTATGTGGAGGACTTTCTTGTCTGAAGACACATAGGTAAAAAAACAAAACAAATAAAACAGAACAAACAACAATATCAACAACAATAAAACTCACATCTGCAAGGCTGTCATTTCCATTTTGCGCCCTAGGGGAAATTTTCTATACAAACCAGAAAACCAGTTGGTATCACACTCTTCAAGGGAATTAGTTTTTTTTTTTGTCTGAAATGTGCATAAGACACGCATCGTTGGCAGACACTTTGAAACTTAGTGCACGTTTCAGCACTACAAAGTTTTAGTCCATGCAAAAAGTCACGAAATACCACTTCTTGTCCCCCTTGAGACACGTCAAGAAGAGGAAAGGGAGATAAGTGACTTAAAGTCGCCAAGGGGAATTCTCAGACTGAGTGAAGGTACCATCACCACCACAGCCAGTGGAAATCGTTAAGTCGTGTCTGTCGTCCTGTTGAAGAAACAACAGAGTGCAAAACGTCCTTTTGTCTCACATGTCTGCAACAGTATTTGTGGTTAGCACAGATCGAACTGGATTCGATGAAAACTGCAAAGTCTTAAAAAAAAAAAAGGGCAAGCCTATTAAATAAATGTTGAACCTGTGAAGCTAGTGTGTACAGCATACTGAACTCTGTGTTTGATTCTTCGTCAGATGAAAACTATACACTGGCTTGAAGTTGTCGAAGTATGAACTAACAGGGTCGAGGTCAGAGAAAGACAATTTCACAGAAGGAAACAGCCAATCTAGAGTCTGATTTTTACAGAGTTTTTTCATGTTAAAGGAAAGCGATCATCATACAATTGGTCCCTAGTTGGAACAGAGTGGCAATATTAAAGATTTCTACAGACTTTTTTTTCCTGTTAAGGGAAAATGATGATCACACAACTGGTCTCTAGTTGGAACATACAGTGGCAATATTAAAGATTTCTACAGACTTTTTTCCTATGAAGGGAAAATGATGATCATACAGTTGGTCTCTAGTTGGAACATAGAGTGGCAATATTAAAGATTTCTACAGACCTTTTTTCCTATGAAGGGAAAATGATGATCACACAATTGGTCTCTAGCTGGAACATAGTGTGGCAATATTAAAGATTTCTACAGACCTTTTTTTCCTATGAAGGGAAAATGATGATCACACAATTGGTCTCTAGCTGGAACATAGAGTGGCAATATTAAAGATTTCTACAGACCCTTTTTTCCTATGAAGGGAAAATGATGATCACACACATTGGTCTCTAGTTGGAACATAGAGTGGCAATATTAAAGCAATAAATAACTGTGTCATAGTGTGCAGAATGTTGGATCGCTGTGAGGGGGAGATCAGTATCAGAGGTTCAGCTTCAGTAGTCATGATTGTAGTCGTCGTCCTAGTAGTAGTAACAGGAGCAAAAGTTGTTGTGATTGTCGTAGAAATAGTGGCGACAGCGCTAGTAGTGGCGACAGCACTAGTAATGGGTTAATGATATATATGCCAGATGACTTTTTCTTACAAACAGAGAGAGACAGGGAGAGAGAGAAGAGAGAGAGAGAGAGAGAGAGAGAGAGAGAGAGAGAGAGAGAGAGAGAGAGGAGAGAGAGAGAGAGAGAGAGAGAGACATACATACAGACAGACAGACAGGGAGGCGGATAGACAGACAGACAGATAGGCAGGCAAACAGTTAGACAGACAGAAAGACAGAGACAGACAGACAGACAGACAGACAGACAGACAGATGCAGAGACAGAGAGGGAGAGAGAGAGAGACACAGACAGACAGTGACAGAGAGCCAGAGAGAGACAGAGAATGGGTGGAAGGATATCGTGGCATGGCGTTTGGGAGTTTCTGAGACAGACAAAGGAAGACAACATGACACAGCTGGTAGGTGACTGAGAAAGACAGAATCCCTCGTCCACAGGCCCTACCCAATCAAACTCAAAAAGACGTTTTATGACCAACACACGGACAGGCGACGGAAGCCCCACCATCATTAGCCCAATTTGTCACAGCCGCCTCCAAGGCCCAAGGGCCACCACTCTTGTTGTGCAGCGTCTCGTTACGATCGGAGAGAATCAGCTCTACTGGCGAGAGGTAAGGATGCGGTGCAGATAAAGGAACTGAGTGGACCAGTCCTGAAAGAGGGATGGAGGCAAGAATACTGGGTGAGAAGGGATGGGGGAAGGGGGGCGGGGGGGGTGCAGAGGAGTGGGAGAAGGGAAAGGGGGTGGGGGGTCGATATCAAATAGTGAAAATAACCTTTCACCCCATGACCTTTGGTATACATTCTGGCACACATCAAAGGCATCCTTTTTCTGTGGGCCCTGCTTTTATTTTCTGTCTACCTGTTTACGTAAATGTTTTCGCTATGTCTGTCTTTCGGTCAAGTGAAAGAAAGGCAGAAAGATCGACGGTCATGTGTGAACTTCAATTTCTTATCTGTGAACTCTAGAAGAAAAACGTGGTGTGTCACACACACACACACACACACACACACACACACACACACACACACACACACACACACACACACGCGCGCGCGCGCGCACACACACACACGTGTGCATGTACAAACACAGAGACATATTTATGTGTATATATATGAGAGAGAGAGAGAGAGAGAGAGAGAGAGAGAGAGAGAGAGAGAGAGAGAGGGAGAGAGACTTTGGACACTTTTAACATTTTGTCATTACCAAAGAGGTCTTTTGAGGGGGGGGGGGGGGGGGGGGGGGGGGGGGGGGGGGGGGGGGGGGGGGGGGGGGAGGTAACAGAACAAGAACATTTCCCTCTTCCTTTCCTGCAAACAATAGTACACATTCATTCCTAGTGTGTATCGAATCAAAGGTTAACAAACAACAAAAAACAAATTCGTAACATTTCTTTATGTCCTCATGCACAGAAGTAATTCAGTACGGTTAAAGAAAAAAAACAAGAACAACAACAACAAAAACTTAAGGCTGACTTGACCATCCACTCAATCAAATAATGACATTGTATCTTACTGATCTCTTCCACATGAGATGAATGATAATATTCATTCAGATATCTCTTATAATGCATTATCTTAAATTTCACTATCCTTCATCTGTCTAATTTTCAATGCTTCCGCGATGAATCTCGAAAATGATTTAATTACAAGTTCATCATCTGATGATAACACGACAGCCACATCATTTTGTCAGAGAGAGAGAGAGAGAGAGAGAGAGAGAGAGAGAGAGAGGAGAGAGAGAGAGAGAGAGAGAGAGAGAGAGAGAGAGAGAGAGAGAATAGTGGTTTGATGGAAGGGAAACTGAAAGGCACCCGCGCAGACAGAATCAGATAGAGGTTTTTTCTCTCAGTGTGTGTGTGTGTGTGTGTGTGTGTGTGTGTGTGTGTGTGTGTGTGTGTGTGTACGTGTGTGTGTGTGTGTGTGTGTGTGTGTGTGTGTGTGTGTGTGTGTGTGTGTGTGTGTGTATGAAGAGGGAAAGTGCTTGTGTTTGTGCATGTTCTCTGTTTAATCTGATTTGTGGCGATTTTTTGATGTATGCACTGGACTTGTTTGTCTCAAGAAACGCAGCTGGGACAAAAAATGTAATGCTTACTTTTCAGCATGCTTATCGTTTGGGAAGTTTTCTCTACAAACCCAGAATATCAATCACTAACATGATCCCCCAGTGAATGTTTCTTTAAGAAAAATATTCATGAGGTACGTATTGTTGGCTGGCACTTGAATTTACAGCGTGTTTTTAGCCTAACACTGTTTCAGTCCGTGCACAACTCTAGACATAGCACTTTTTGTCTTCCCTAGAGACACGTGAAGAACAGGAAAGAAAGACAAACGACTTACAGTGGCTAAGAGGAATTCTGAGACTGAGCGAAGGCATTGCCAAAGAGCCGTCAGAAATCGTAACTTGGTTCTGTCACCTTGCTGCTGGAGAAAGAAGAAGTGCACAGAATGTCCGGTTGTCTCACATTTCTGCGACAGATTTCGTATAGATCAGAGACTTAAGCAGATTTGGTGAAATTTGTGTGGTATTTACAAATATGTGGCAAACTCCATTAACTGAAAGTTATCTAGACGGCGTGTGTACAGCATACTGGGCAATGTGTTGATTCTTCATGCTTTGGTCTAAAGCCTGTGTGTCAGCTGAAAACTCTATGTTACTATAAATGCTGTACAGGACTGAACCTCTGATTGTCAGATTTGAGAATGCACGTTTTAAACCCAGACATGGTTTGCAAATGGGTTTTAAAAGATTTTTAAATCAGTTTTGGGGGAAAAGTCGTCTGAAATCTTCAATGAAATGACTGCTACTTAGAGCATGGAGTGGCAATGGTACAGAGTGAAACATAGTATCACAGTATGTCAGGTATGATTCGTAACAGAAAGTTGGGACGGTACCAGCCGCCGTGGCGAAGTGGTTAGCGTCGCGGACTCCCGGCTGGGAGGTCGTGGGTTCGAATCCCATCAGAGTCATGTGGGGGTTTTTTTCTGCCCCGACCGGCTCCTACCCAGAGTTGAGTTTGCTGCGGACTTAGCTGGGAAGACTGGGACCACACAGTCGAGTTTCATCCACTTAATGGATGCGTTTCTGAGAGTTGTTGCTCAAATTCCCTGACCAACACTGCAGGTGCCTGTATCTGTCGGGCCTGTTGAAGCCGGGATATATTATGAAAGGAAGCGTAGAGTACAGCCCTGTCATGTAGTCTCAGACCGTAGCATCATCTTAATCATCCTCATTCTCATTGATCAACATTAAAAAAAAAAATCTCAAATTCTGTGGCCCTTCATGCCCTGCTCTCATGGTGACCCCAATTTTGATGTCCTCTCCACGTCTGTGGCCTTGGTTTGGTTCCGTCGGGGTCACCGGTGTCGGCGAGTCCATGGGGGCTGTCGTTGGACGGACGTGATGGCGCCCTCCGGGGGGAGAGCTCACTCACGCCGGCTCCGCGACTAAGCAATTATTGTCGTCAGTAGGGGGCTTAGTAGGTGGTGTCCTGCGTATGTTAGATCAGAACAGGCGCCACTGAACACCACCGAAGTGACTCGGCAGCAGTGCAGTGTTTTCCTCCGGTGGGTTGCCTCTTGACGACTTGACATTGACCGCTCCCTGTGGATTGCCGGTGCCGGGGCTGCGGCGGGGTCGACAGGGCTGTGGCTGTGGACGGGGTGTCGGAATGAGGGGCGTGGGGTGCACTGTCTCTGAGGTGGCGCAGAGGTTGAGACAGCAAAAAAAAAAAAAAAAAAAAAAAGAAAGTTGGACGGTTGTGAGGATGAATTGTTCATAGAAGTGCTTCTAGAGTAGTCACTGTCGTCGACGTCGTCGCCGTCGTTGTCATCGTCGTCTTCATAGCAGTAGTAATAGTTGCAGTCGTTATATGTAGCTGAGACAGAAAGAGAAGCAACAACACTACTACAGTACAAAAAATAAGCCTGGGTGACTTTGATGACAGACAGACAGACAGACAGACAGAGAGAGAGAGAGAGAGAGAGAGAGAGAGAGAGAGAGAGAGAGAGAGAGGAGAGAGAAGAGGGGGGAGAGGAAGGATTTCTGGAGACAATGGGGAGACAGTGGGGAGGTGGTAGGAAGTCTGTAGAAGTTTGAGAAAGACAAACTTAGACAAACCGACACACAACTAATAACTATGGGTTGTATATCATAACTAAGAACTATGGGTTGTGAGTCATAACTAATAATTATGGGTTGCAAATCATAACTAATAACTATGGGTTGTACATCATAACTAATAACTATGGGTTGTACATCATAACTAATAACTAGGGGTTGTGAGTCATAACTGATTCATTGGTTGTAAATTA
Organism: Conus betulinus; assembly: GCA_016801955.1. Classification (NCBI taxonomy): domain Eukaryota; kingdom Metazoa; phylum Mollusca; class Gastropoda; order Neogastropoda; family Conidae; genus Conus; species Conus betulinus. Next base: position 8,258 of record JADBJO010009647.1, read on the forward strand.
TGATTGAACACTCTGTGTTGTGAACCATGAATAATCACTCCAGGTTGTTAATCATTATCAATTGTGAACCGAAATCCATCACTCTTGGTTCTGAACCATCGTTAATTTGCTCTGGGCTGCAAAAATCACAGTTGATTATTCTGACATAAGAACTAAAACCTATGATGGTGGATTGTGAACCATCATTGCTAAGTTACTGTATGTTGTGAATCACAGTTATTCACTCTGAACTGTCACCATAATTAATCATACTGGATGGTGAACCAGGATTAATAAAGCTTAGTCTTGAATCATAATTCATTACTCTGGGTTGGAATCACAGTTCATCATTCTGATTTATGAACCGCCATTAGACACTCCAGGATATGAGCCATGATTGATCACTTCGGGCTTCGAATCATAGTTAATCACTGTGTTTGTAAATCGTAGTGAACTACTATACCGTGTAAGTCACAACTTACTGACCCCGGGTTGTAAATCATTAATACTACCTCTGGGTTGTAAATAACGTTAAATCATTCTGGGTCTATTCTATATTGTCAATCACAGTTAACTACTCCACATGGAACATCCTAGCTAAGAACGCTAAATGCTCAATCACGATTCATCACTCTTGGGTGAGAATGCATTATTAGTCACTTTACATTGTGAACTGTGAATAACCACACTGAACTGGAAATCATCATCCGTGAATGTGCCCTGTGAAATATAATTACACGCACTTGGTCGTAAATCGTAGTATTTCAATCTGGGTTGTTTCTCACAATGAATTATGCTTTGACCATAAAATATTTAAGTATTCTGCACTGTAAACTGTTATAAAGGACTTTCAGTTGCTGATTATCATTAACCATTCTTCTATTGCGGCTTGTGGAAATTAATAGGCCTCACAGGCACATGAAAGAGAGAGAGAGAGAGAGAGGAGAGATAGATAGATAGAGAGAGAGAGAGAGAGAGAGAGAGAGAGAGAGAGAGACTTTGATATTTTATTGTCATTAACAAAAAGTCTTTTGACAAGGGGGTAACGGGACAATAACCTTTTCCTCCTTCTTTCATCACGAGCAAATATAATATCATACAGCTAAATCCAGCGTAGATTAAATCAAAGCCTAACAAAAACGCATAAGACCGGAACATTCCCGGATATCCTCGTACATACTAGTATCGTAGTAACATTAGAAAACAAACAAACAAACAAACAAACAAACAAACCAAGATTGTAAGTTTATAGACTAACTCGACCATCCACTCAAACCAAAGATATTGTTACATCTTTTTAAAATCCTCTTCATGTGATGAACGGAATGTTTCATTTATATATCTCTTAAAACACATAATTACGATTGTGACTGTCATTCGTCTGTCTGATTTTCTGTGCTTCTGCAATAGATTTCGCAGCTGATTTAGTTACGAGTTCGTCATCAGATGTGAAACCAAAGCCAGCATCTTGTCTTTTAGCTACGTCTAACAGGAAAAAAAAATGAGCATTTTGCCTGCACTTCATTGTACGCAGTTGAGTGAAACAGAAAGTGTTCTTCGTCAATCAAATATCCACATGCAGCACAAGGTGAGTCGGTAAATGCTCCACATTAAAACCATCTTTTGCTCGCATTAAAACCTGAAATTCCTAACCTGAATCTTGCGTAATTCATTCTGTGCCATTTATCTGTTATGACATTAAGAATCTTTTTTTTTTTTCTGAACGAAACACATTTTTAAATGAGAAAAGCCAGCAGTACTTTTTTCACGTTCCATATCTGAATGCCAATTCTGTTAAAAAAGAACAAATAAGTCTATCTTTGAATTCTGCAGTAAACTATTGCTCGTGTCCTACTATCTGAGTCATCCATACGATTCCAAAACCCTGTTCTGAAAGAAGTTTCTTTACTTTAGAAGCCCAGTTTTCCTGAACTCTTTCCATTTGTAAAAGCGTACATAGGCTTGCCTGCTCAAACGTGACAGTAGTAAATTATTTTTTTTTTTTACCCATACTTAATACATGTCAGAGATGTTGTTATATTACAAAGGGTATCTGTCCATTTCTCCATTTAAAACGGTATGAGATGAATGGATTGGCACTTGAAGGAAACGCTTCATAGCATACGTATGCACTTTCTTTATCTGTGGATTCTCACCTAAGCCCCACATTTCAGCTGCACAGGTAAGCAGAGGTTTTACCTGTGCATCAAACATTTTCCAAAATATACCACAGTCAATACAAATGAGAGAGAGAGAGAGAGGTAGAGAGAGAGAGAGAGAGAGAGAGAGAGAGAGAGAGAGAGAGAGAGAGAGAGAGAGAGAGAGAGAGAGAGAGAGAGAAGGTGCGATGAAAAAAAAACTGCACAGAAACCGTTTTGTTAATACTGCATATATCAAGGCATTTGCAATGTGTGTGTGTGTGTGTGTGTGTGTGTGTGTGTGTGTGTGTGTGTGTGTGTGTGTGTGTGTGTGTGTGTGTGTGTGTGCGTGTGCGTGCGTGCGTCGTGTGTGCGTGCGTGCGTGCGTGCGTGCGTGCGTGCGTGCGTGTGTGTGTGTGTGCGTGTGTGTGTGTGTGTGTGTGTGTGTGTGTGTGTGTGTATATGCACGCGTATGTGCGTGCGTGTGTGCGCGAGTGTGTGCATATGTGTGTTGTCTGGTAATCTGAGTGACGATCCTCTGATTTATGTGTGGGACTTTCTTGTCTGAAGATAAACATGCACACAAAGTGTAACGCTGACCTTTTCCGTTGACTTCCCCTTGGAACTTGTCTCTACAACACTGGAATACCAGTCCCCAACGGGCTCCCTCAAGAGAATGCGTTTCTTGAAATGTTCAGGAAGTATGCCTCGCTGACAGCCACTTTGAAACGTAATGCCTGTTTTTCGCAGTGCACTGGTTTTATTTTTTTTTTAATTTTTTTTCTTCAGTGCACTGTTTTAGTCTGTACACAAACTCAAAGACTACCACTTCTTGTCTCCCTTGACACGCCCAGAAAAGAAAGCAGGATAAGAGTCTGAGAGTGGTCAGGGGGAATTCTGAGACTGGGCGAAGGTATTTCCATGACCGTCGTCAGAAAATGGTAACCTGTGTCTGTCGTTCTGTTTCAGAAAGAACAAGGAGCCCTCTTGTCTCGCATTTCTGCAACAGACTTTGTTTGTGTCTGAGACTGAAACAAACTTAGTAACATTTACATGGTATTTATAGAAAGCGACAAGTCCATTGAAAACTGTTCAATTTATTTAGTAAGCGTGTGTGCTTAGCTGACTGAATCCTGATGTTGATTCTGGGTCTGCTGATATGAAATTCATCAGCTTTAAACTGTACGTTGATCTAAATGCTATCCACGTATGACCATTAATATACAAGACACAGATTAATGAAACAAAGTCTCATACTAAGAAATAGCTGGTTAGAGATGGACTAAAAATAATATTATAAGTTTGAAGGAAAACGTCGTCACAAATATTTAGACGACGGTCATTAGTCAAGGCATAAAGTGACAGTATTACACAGGTGAAATATAATATTGTAGAGCGTCATCAGTCAAGACATAAAGTGGCAGTACTACAGAGGTAAAATATAGTATTGTGGTGTGTCATTAGTCAAGACATAAAGTGGCAGTATTACAGAGGTGAAAAATAGTATTGTAGTGTGCCATTAGTCAGGACATAAAGTGGCAGTATTACAGAGGTGAAAATAGTATTGTAGTGTGTCAGGTATAGTCTGTGCCAAAATGTTGGATCGTTGTGAAGCGGGATTCTTAAAAGAAGATCCACTATAACAGTCACTGTCGTCCTCGTCGTCGTCGTCGTCGTCGTCGTAGTAGTAGTAGTAGTAGCTGTAGCTGTGGCTGTAGTTGACATAGTAGCAGCAGGAGTAGTGGCAAGCTATAAAACATAAGCCTGGGTAACTTTGTGTGTGTGTGTGTGTGTGTGTGTGTGTGTGTGTGTGTGTGTGTGTGTGTGTGTGTGTTTCAGAGAGAGAGACAGAGAGAGAGAGAGGGAGGGATGGAGAGAGAGAGGGGGAGAGAGGAGAGGAGAGGGAGGGAGAGAGAGAGTGAGGGAGAGAGAGGGGAGAGAAAGAGAGGGAGAGACAGAGAGAGAGAGAGAGAGAGAGAGAGAGAGAGGGTGGAATACAATAAAGGATGGATATGGTTAGGGTCTTAGAAGGACAGACTGACAGGCAAACTGACGCACAATCAGTAGGCGACAGAGGAAGACAGAACCGCTCACCAACAAGCCCTACAGCCATTCAAGATCAAAAGACGTGACATGACCAACACGCGCACAGGCGATGGAAGTCCCAGAGAATATAAGTCTAATTCATCACGGCCCAGCTTCAGGCCTCCATAGCCCAGGAGCCACCACTCTTGTTGAGCAGCATCTCTTTACGATCGGAAAGAATCAGCTCTATTGGGCTGAGCGAGGTCGTCCAAGTAGGAATCCTGGGTGGAATGCTGGGAAGGGGGAGAGGAAGAGGAATGGGGAGAGCTGGAAGGAGGGAGGGGGGGGGGGGGGGGCTGCTGAGGAATGGTGGGGGCGGGGAGGGGGGGGAGAAAGTGGGGGTGAGAGGTTAGAGGGTCAAGGGAGAGATACGTGAAATGGTTCATATCACACTGTGTACATCACTCGGCACCTTTGAATCCTGGTACACATTCTGGAGCATATATTGTACATTTTTCCCCTGCCTGTTGTCTTTTTTCTGTCTGTTTGCCTGTTTGTTTGTGTGTGTCTGTACATTTCTATCAAATTGTGAACCCTCACCTTTTATGTTTGCCTTCTTGGCACAGGTCTGGCATATATCGGTTATTTTGTCATCTTTTTCTTTCTGACTCTTGCTTCCTTTTTTTGTCTGACTGCTTGAATGAATGTTTGTGTGTGTGTCTGCATGTTTGTCTGCGATGAATGTTACTGTGTGTCTGTATGTTTGTCTGCTGAAAGGGGGATAGGTCAAAGTGCACTAGAGATCTTCCACGTTTCAGTTTTGACACCCGGATTAAAACTGTGCTCTCTGTCTCTTTCTGTCTGTCTATCTGTCTGCCTGCCAGTCTGTCTGTCTATCAGTCTGTCTGTCTTTCTGTCTGTCTGTCAGCCTGTCTGTCTGTCTGTCTATCAGTATGTCTTTCTGTCTGTCTGTCTGTCTGTCTGCCAGCCAGTCTGTCTGTCTATCAGTCTGTCTGTCTGTCTGTCTGTCTGTCTGCCTGTCTGTCTGTCTGCCTTTCAGTCTGTCTGTCTATCAGTCTGTCTGTCTTTCTGTTTGTCTGTCTGTCTGTCTGCCTGTCTTTCTGTCTGTCTATCAGTCTGTCTGTCTGTCTGTCTGTCTGTCTGCCTGTCTGTCTGCCTGCCTGCCTGCCTGCCTGCCTGCCTGCCTGCCTGCCTGCCTGTCTGCTGCCTGCCTGCCTGCCTGCCTGCCTGCCTGCCTGCCTGCCTGCCTGCCTGCCTGTATGTATGTATGTATGTATGTATGCATGTCGGTATGTCTGTCTGTCAGTGTGTCTGTCTGTCAGTCTGTCTGCCTGTCTGTCTGTATATCAGTCTGTCTTTCTGTCTGTCTGTCTGTCTGTCTATCAGTCTATCTGTCTTTCTGTCTGTCTGTCTGCCTGCCTGCCTGCCTGCCTGCCTGTCTGTCTGCCTGCCTGTCTGTCTGCCTGCCTGTCTCTCTATCTGCCTGTCTGTCTGTCTGTCTGTCTGTCTGTCTGCCTGTCTGCCTGTCTGTCTGTATATCAGTCTGTCTGTCTGTCTGTCTGTCTGCCTGCCTGCCTGTCTGTCTATCAGTCTGTCTGTCTATCAGTCTGTCTGTCTGTCTGTCTATCAGTCTGTCTGTCTGTCTGTCTATCAGTCTGTCTGTCTGTCTGTCTATCAATCTGTCTATCAGTCTGTCTGTCTGTCTGTCTCTGTCTATCAGTCTGTCTGTCTGTCTATCAGTCTCTCTGTCTTTCTGTCCATCAGTTGACTCATCACGTGACCCCTCCCTCTCTTTCGCCATCTTTAACCCTCCCTGGAGTGAATCAGGTACCCAGTAAGTGCGGATGGAAAGAGAGACTTTCAAATCAGACAGATGTGGGGAGACAGAGGCAGAGACAGGGAGAGAGACAGAGAATGAAAGGAAGAGGGAAGATTGAGGCCCTTGTAATTGTCAAAACACATACGCACGCATACACGCACACGCACACGCACACACACACACACACACACACAGAACCTCCTCCCCTCGCCCCTCCCCCCCCCCCCCCCCCCCCCCCCCTTCGTATAAAATATCAATTGAAAATGTACCATGTTCATCATACGAAGGACGGTATCACAAGTAATAGCCTTACTTAATTTGTGTGTGTGTGTGTGTGTGTGTGTTGTGTGTGTGTGTGTGTGTGTGTGTGTGTGTGTGTGTGTGTGTGTGTGTGTGTGAGAGAGAGAGAGAGATTCAGATTCAGATAATTCATTTGTTACAATCCATGGCCCCTAACAAATGAGTTTGTGAATATATACAGCACGATAATTGCAAACAATTACAATACATAATGAACCAAAAGGGAAATCGTTGTCACATATTCAATAAGAAACCAATTCTCTCAATTTAAGCGCTTTGTATAGAAACAATGAATATTGTTGAGCGCAACTGCAGCAGAAGTGGAAGACAGAAGTAGAATTAGTTTAAACAAAGATGGATGTCTATAATATTTGGGCTCACTGAACTTTTTTCTAATGCATCTGAGAGGTGGATAGCAAAGAACAAAATGTATTTCTGTTTCCTGTGATTCTCTACATAGATGACAAATCAAATCCCAGATATTATGCGTTCGATATCTAAGATAATGGTAAGCTAATTCTGATATTCCTATCCTAAAGGTAGCTGTTACATGCTTTAAATGCCTTCTATATCTATCTATGTTCAAGTAAGTTTTCCAGTCATGAGTATATGAGAAATTCATATAATTATCAAGCCTATCACTATTATGAATATGGTCAGACCATTTCTGCCATCTGCGATCCTCGAGTCTCTGGCTAAAAAAATTGTAAAAAGCCTTTTATATTCTCGACTCCTTGGTTCAACCAGACGAAACCCAATCCATATTCAGAGTCGCGCTTTTGTCTCCCGGTTGCTTTTGCCTCTAATATCTACGTCATACAGCACATTATACGCTTTACGAGATATTCTGGTATCTTGCAAGTGAAGTATTTTCAGCCAGTATTGAACACATTTTACAGCAGAGAAATGCTAACGGGAAATCGATCAGTTTCGCCATAAGTAAGATCAATCGGAGTACAGCTATTGACACCTAGAAACTTCTTCAAAGCACCAGCATGGACCGAGTCACAGTAGGTAACCGCTTCATCCAGTTCCCATAACTCAGAACCATATTGTACGATTGGCTGAACCTGGGTATCAAAAAAGTTTGATAAATAATGTAAAAGATGAATTCTTTAGAACATGTAACTTTGTTATGATACAAATCAAAACATTTTTTAGCCTTAGTTGACAGCTCTTTGCATGCACCAACAAAAATTGAGAATAAACCACTCAAAATATCCATTTGTATTGACAACTGGCACAGGATCACAATTTTTCAACAATCTTTCTCAAGCACTTAAATATCCACCTTTACGGAGTACTATAGTTTTTTTTTGCTGCCCTTACCTCTGTGCCTCTTGAGTGGCAGTGGCCCACGCCGCTCATTCCGACAATCCGTCCACAGCCACAGCCCGGTTGGTCCCGCCGCAGCATCGGCACCTGCAACCCCCAGAGAACAGTCGATGCCAAGTCGTCAAGAGGCAACCTACCGGAGGAGACGCTGCACTGCTGCCGAGTCACTTCGGTGGTGTTCAGTGGCGCCTGTTCTGATCCCACAAACGCAGGACACCACCTACTAAGCCCCCTACTGACGACAATAATTGCTTAGTCGCGGAGCCGGCGTGAGTGAGCTCTCCATCCGGAGGGCGCCACCACGTCCGTCCAACGACAGCCCCCCAATGGACTCGCCGATACCGGTGACCCCGACGGAACCAAACCAAGGCCACAGACGTGGAAAGGATATCGGAACTGAGGTCACCATGAGAGCAGGGCATGAAGGGCCACAGAATTTAACATCTTTTTTAAGCTGATCGATGAGAATGAAGATGATAAAGATGATGCTATGGATTTCCATTTCGGTCTGTGACTACATGACAGGGCTGCACTCTACGCTTCCTTTCACAATATATCCCGGCGTCAACCAAGAGATACAGACACCTGCCGTATTGGTCAGAAAATTTGAGCAAACTCCATTAAGTGGATGAAACTCGATTGTGTGGTCCCAGTCTTGCCAAATGAGCCCGTAGCAAACTCAACTCTAGGTAGGAGCCGGTCGAGGCAGAAAAATCCCACATGACTCTGGGAACCCACGACCTCCCAGCCGGGAGTCCGTGACGCTAACCACTTCGCCACGGCGGCTGGTGGAATACTATAATATTGCTTTTATCCATGTTCACTGTTAACTGCAGAGACCTAGCAGCACGGTGTAAACTGTTCAATTGTGTTTATAAACCTATAACAGTTTCTGACATCAAAATAATATCATCAGCCGACAAAACGATAAACAATTCAAAAGCATCAGGCGAAAGTAAAAGCACCATGTCTACCATTGTCAGTTAGCTCAATAGCTAACTCGTTCATAAACAAAGAAAACGAAATGGGGCTGCATGCGTCGCCCTGTTTTAAGGAGAGAGAGAGAGAGAGAGAGAGAGAGAGAGAGAGAGAGAGAGAGAGAGAGAGAGAGGGGCGGCGTTTTTCTTGTCAAACAGGATTGACCAGTGTTAAAAACACACACACCACACCACACACACACACACACACACACACACACACACACACACACACACACACACACACCACACACACACACACACACACACACACACACACACACACACGCCACAGAGAGAGAGAGAGAGAGAGAGAGAGAGAGATAGAGAGAGAGAGACCTACTTCTCCATCTGACGGAGTAACATGACAAGTAACAAGCCTTATCAATCATCAGGTGCCCATGACGAGGTTCGATAGCCAAGGGCCAAACTGTCGTGGCCACCACCTCGTTATGACGACAGGCAGAACAAGAAAAGGGTGATCGTCTATGAACAAATGAGGGGGGGGGGGGGGGGGGGGGGGTGGGGGGGGGGGGGGGGTGGGGTTGTGGGGGGGGGGTGGGGGGTGGGGGGGAGGGGGGGGGGGGGGGGGGGGGGGGGGGGGGGGGGGGGGGGGTGTGGGGGAGGATGTGGAGGAGGAGGAGGAGGC
>JADBJO010009647.1:25000-27500 GCA_016801955.1 Conus betulinus
AGAAGAAGTGAGGTGGGGGGGGGGGCAGTCCAATGTAACAAAAACCGTCAATCTCACTTTCCACCTTGACCGCTGGTGTATACATTTCCAGCGTAATGTATTAAAACATCCTTTTGGACATTTGTCTTTTCTGTCTGTCTCTCTGCGTGTGTATGTGCCTGTATACGAATGTAAAACTGTGAATGTCATCACGGATTTTTTTTTAAACTCCTGGCACAGATTCTGGCACATATCTGGTATAACATATCGTTTTTTTTTTTTTCCTGATTCTTGTCTTCCAGTCCCCTGTCTGTCTGTCTGTCTGACTGTCTGTCTGTCTGTCTGTATGTATGTATGTATGTATGTTTACGTGTATCGGCAAGATAGTCTTGTGAATGGAAGGGCACGTCACGGTCAACTGAGACGTACCACCTTTCAGTTTCACAGTTATATGAATAATATGCTCTCTCTCTCTCTCTCCTCTCTCGTCTCTCTTCTCTCTCTCTCTCCTCTCCTCTCTCTCTCTCTCTCCCCACCGATTTGTCAGCTCAGTGAAGTCAAAGAGAGGCGGAACTAACGAGAGAAAGCTGGGACCCACTGCCTTTCACCACAGACCCACAGATAAGACATTCTGTCAGATTTTCTTCTTCTGTTTCGCCGGGTGAGTGAAGCGATGGGCAGACACCACTGCTGAACTTTGAGTCTTCACCTTTGACACCTGGAGGACAATCTGGCCGCACACTTTAATTTCCATCCTTTCTCTTCGTTTCTCTTTCTCTGTACGTTATTTTTGTGTTTCTGTCTTATTTTCCATTTTTCTCTCCCGTTAAATGTAATATAGTTTTTAATTTGATCACCCTAATATTTTACTTATACAGATATACTCAAACACCATTCTGTGACTCTATGATCTCTTTCTTTTTTTTTTTTTCTATTTTCTCTTATCGTATCGTGAGTGAAAACAAGGTCTGGGGTCACACACACACACACACACACACACACACCACACCCACACACACACACACCACACAGAGAGAGAGATAGCGAGAGAGAGAGAGAGAGAGAGAGAGAGAGAGAGAGAGAGAGAGAGAGAGAGACACATCCCGACATCCTGATAGACTGAAAGAGCCGGGCAGACACTGATACAGAGCTTACGTCGTTTACCGTTAATGTTCGTTTTGTTGGAGAGAGAGAGAGAGAGAGAGAGAGAGAGAAGAGAGAAGAGAGAGAGAGAGAGAGAGAGAGAAAGGAAGAGCGAGGGAGGGAGGGACAGAGAGAAAAGAAAGCGAGACACTGAGAGAGATGATTGGAGAGGAGGTGTGTGTGTGTGTGTGTGTGTGTGTGTGTGTGTGTGTGTGTGTGTGTGTGTGTGTGTGTGTGGTGTGGTGTGTGTGTGACTCTGTGTGTGTGTGTGTGTGTGTGTGTGTGTGTGTGGTGTGTGTGGTTGTTTGTGTGTGTGTGTGTGTGCGCGCGCGCGCGTGTGTGTGTGCGTGAGATAAATAGATAGATAGATAGATAGATAGATAGATAGATAGATAGAGAGAGAGAGAGAGAGAGAGAGAGACAGAGACAGACAGACAGACAGACAGACAGACAGACAGATGCACTGTCAGACAGACGGAGACATAGAGAGACAACAAAGAGGCAGACAAACAGTAAGAGAGAGAAAGAGCGAGAGAAAGAAAGAAAGAGAGAGAGAGAGAGAGAGAGAGAGAGAGAGAGAGAGAGAGAGAGAGAGCGAGCGAGAGGGAGAGAGCGAGCGAGAGAGAGAGAGACAGAAAAAGAAAGAGAGAGGCAAATAGAGAGAGAGAGAGAGAAAGAAGAAGAAAGAGAGAGAGAGCGAGAGAGAGAGAGAGAGAGAGAGAGAGAGAGAGAGAGAGAGAGAGAGAGAACATTGGCTAATAGCCTTTTTGTCAAGGGGGGTACAACGTCTTTTGTTTTTGCATAGAAGAAAAGAAAACGAAAAAGAAAACTGCAAATTAGGTGCCTACAAAGCTAAGCAAAAAAAAAAAAAAAAATTATTTCCATTTTCCTTCACTCATTTGTGTTTCTTGTCTATGTTCTAGAACAAAATCATTTTCACACAACACCCATTCCCTTCCCATGCGCACACTGATCCATCCTAACTTCCATCGACTTGCACGCACGCATTTATATCCTTATCCTCCCTTCTCCCCATTCACACATATTCTCTGTACAGATAATCTATCTGACTTGATATTATGAAAAAACCATTCACTTGACCATCAAGCTTCGAGGTCAAATAAGTATTTTCCACACAATAAAAATGAAATATAATTGATATCCCTTCAGTGTTTTTTCAACTTTTATTCATTCATAATTTTTCTTCCGCGTGTGTCTACTGCTTCTGTTAGATATTTTGCCAGCATCTTTAGCAATGTTTCATCACTTGTTTGCAAAATGCTGTTAAGGTTTCGACTCTTGACTGTGTTATTTTCAAATAGTCTTGATTTTTTTTTTCTTATGTTCCCATAAGCAGGACAAGCGAACCAAAAATGTA
>JADBJO010009647.1:37500-42500 GCA_016801955.1 Conus betulinus
GGCCTCAGGTTGAAGTCGCATTCAAGCGCTCACACATGAGCGTTCAAGTCATCCATCAACACATGCACACTGTAACATACGTCAGTCCACACATCGTAGCACTATGGGTACTTCCGGAAATCCCGTCTCGGCAGTCTCTGGAAAGTACAAGCCAAAGCTCGCTCTAAATCAATCTGCACGAAAAATGTAACTATGCATCAAATTCCACGACAATTGGAAGATTGCAGCAATGTCCACTAAAAATGTAGCGATGTAGCAGTCTCCATAAAAATGTAAAAATACAGCAATTTCCAGGAAAAATGCAGCAATATCCTCGGAAAAAAAATGTAAGAATGCATCTTTCTTTCTTTTTTTCTTTCTTTCTTTTTCTTTCTTTCTGCGTGCACAGGCTGATACTCCTGCGGACACTCGCTGTGTAGACAGACAAGTATTAACCCCATCTACCCAGCAAAGGGAGTGGAATTTTGTGTGTATGACCGTTTTCTATCTCGCCATTAAGGCAGCCATACTCTAACTTCGGGGAAGTAAGAATGCATCAATCTCCATGAAAAATGTAGCATTGCAGCAATCTCCTGGAAAATGTAGTACTGCAGCAATTTCATAGAAAAATGTAGCACTGCAGCAATCTCCACGGGGAAAGAAATGTAAGAATGCATCAATCTCTACGTAAAATGTAAAAATGCAGCAATCTGCACGAAAAAAAAAAAATGTAACAATGCAGCAATCTTCTCGAAAAACGAAGCAATGCAAAAGTCTTCACGAAAAAAAAAAATTATAAGACGTGATAGCCTGGAGGTAAAAATGTTACAGTTGTTACAATCTCTCCAATATTATGCGTGAAAATTGTAACGACCGTTCCGTTTTCTTGTCCAGGATGTAGGAACAATTTAACAACATTCTTGCTGAGACTGCTGCTGTTTTTTTCCCCAACGTGTAGTGATTGAAAGAAATGGAATCCAACTGAATATAGAAAGTTAAAACTCCTGCTGTCAGTGGGTAACAAACATCACAATGTCCATCTATCTGAAATCTTCATCAAGCCTCAGACCTACAGTTAACAACTCTTACATCTTGCTGTCCACTAGGTCAACAGAAACCTTGCAGGATTTTCCACAAAAATGTGGCAGTTACTTGCACGGTGCGAGACATAAACACTTTACAGCAGAGTCCATGAAAACCCTGTTCAGAGATGTCCCACCTGACGTGATCTTTGCGTTTCTGAAAGAGATCAACATTTTTCATCTGATTTAAGATTTTACGGAAGAAAGAGTTTAAACGAACGAAGTTTCTGGTGCGTTTTTAGAAGATGTATTTTAAAAAGAGATGTGTGAAAGCCTTTTTCTTTTTTTTTTTTTTGGGGGGGGGGGGGGGGGGCTTTTATTTATTTATTTCTATGACTTATGAGCTGATTTTAACGTGGTGACAGCCCTGATATGGCCCTTTGCGGTCGGCTGGTCTATAAGCAACATTACCTTATCTTACCTTCGTCTTGTTCTTCATACCTCCCCCAAATGAACCCATAGTTATATTTTTGATGTATCAGGCACGAATTTGCATTTAAAAAAATCGCAACACTGCTATTTTCTTTAGTGGATGATTCTACATTGTTTCAAGTTACGTTGTATAACCACTCCTCTCCGCGCATACTGATCGTTACGCTCTCTTCGGTTCTCTGGTCACTCTCCCCCCCCCCCCCCCCCTCCTCCCCCATCCCCCTTGAAATCTCTGAGCGGAACCTGAAATCGTTTGGGTTGCGTTTCTTGAGTTTTGTTATCCCTGCTGTTGGAATGCATTGCGCGCCCGTTTGTGTACAAGCTGCCTAGGCCTACCCTGCCTGATTTCAAAGCGCAACCCCAAACCAATGTTTACGGGCAAGCGTTTCAAACCATTCAGTTTCCTGCTTACTTATCCGTCATAGGTTGTAGAGTAAGCTAGTTGGTACTTGGGAATGGATGGGTTTCTGGTCGAAGCGGTTTCCTTCGAGGCAAATCACACGGTAAAAATGTTCTCGACGAAAGCTTTGCTTTTGGTGTCAGTGTTTCGGCTTACTATATCGCGCCCCGCTGGTCGATTAGAATTTGAATGAATCGTTCATTAAGAATTTAAAGCGGATCTGTCCTGTCCTCGCATGCCAGTTGTATCTGAGCGAGACATGGTCACGCGTTTAATAGCAGCGTCGTTCGCTGGCTCCTAGAGCGGCTTTGAGCCGTGTAGATCACATGATATTACGGGTTGCCTTCCAAACTTAGTTATTACAAGAGCATGTCAGAGGTGAAACAAAGGAAGGGACGCATTGCATGCTTGTCTAAGCAACGAAACTTTGTTTTGCGGTTCCTGTGTGACATAGGCCAAAGCACACACCAATGAAAACGAGGAACAAGCAGTTGTATGAATATGCGTTCTGAAAAGAAAGTCCGCTGTGAAACAATCACTGTTCATGTCGCTCTGTGAGGAGAACAGTGTGGCTTGTCTCTCTTCCAGACTTGACTCAGTCCTTGACCACCCACCCCCTCCCCTCCCCCGCCACCACCTCACACTCCCTGTCTTACAAATTGATCCAAACATGGCGTGTCATTGTGACAATGATTCAAGCCCCTCTCGGTTGATTGTTTAGGGGTTTTTCCCTGACTAAAATGACACTCGAACGTTGTGTTTGTCTCATTGTTTTGAGTAGGCCGCATTCACAACGTGCTGCAATGCACAAAGAAAGTCATTCACCACATGCTGCAATGCACAAAGGAAGTCATTCACCACATGCTGCAATGCACAAAGGAAGTCATTCACCACATGCTGCAATGCACAAAGGAAGTCATTCACCACATGCTGCAATGCACAAAGGAAGTCATTCACCACATGCTGCAATGCAAAAGGAAGTCATTCACCACATGCTGCAATGCACAAAGGAAGTCATTCACCACATGCTGCAATGCACAAAGGAAGTCATTCACCACATGCTGCAATGCACAAAGGAAGTCATTCACCACACATTGCACAAAGGAAGTCATTCACCACATGCTGCAATGCACAAAGGAAGTCGATGTGGATAGTGACAGCATCTCTTCGTCTTTCTTTCTTCTTTTCCTTCTTCTTCTTCTTCTTCTTTCTTTCTTTCTTTCTTTCTTTCTTTCTTTTTCTTTCTTCTTTCTTTCTTCTTTCTTCTTCTTCCTTCCTTCCTTCTTTCTTTTTTCTTTTTTCTCCTTCTTCTTCTCTCTTCTTCTTCTTGTTGTTGTTGTTGTTGTTGTTGTTGTTGTTGTTGTTGTTGTTGTTGTTGTTGTTGTCTTCTTCTTCTTCTTCTTCTTCTTCTTCTTCTTCTCTGATTCCATGAAGAAACAGCATAACTAGGGCGCCGTTCTGAAGAACAGTTCACGACGTTCCTCCAGCCATGGCAGTCATGGCCTTGGTCTTACAAAGGGTTTCCCTGTCCACTCCGCAAGGTGACCAGACCACATCCATTGTGCCGCCCAAACTTAGGGGATAAGTCATTGCTCGCTCTTCGCTTTCATTGTCTTGAATCTGTGGGTTTGTCAAGGTCGAAATGCGTCCTGTTTTTTTTTCCTTTAAATTTCTTTGTCTTTTTCGTCCGACGAGATGGTGATCTTCCTTTTTGAGTTTATCAGTCCATAGTTTGTTTGACACTGTCCCCCTCTTCAATGTCTTCAATGGAGAGGACCATGGAGGATGCCTCGAAAATCATGAAGAAACAGCTATCATCGGGGGGAAGAACAATCACCAATTTGTGATTTGCAGATGATTTTGACGGTCTTGCAGGAAATGAAAACGAGTTGATGAGCTTGGTGGAACATCTTGACAAAGCAGTTTCCGTATACGGCATGGAGATCAGCGCTGAAAAGACCAAGCTCATGACCAACAGTACCAAAGGCATTAAGGCAGACACCAAAGTCAGCGGAACAACCTTGGAAACCGTGAGGGCCTTCACATACTAGGATCCATCATATCTGCCGAGGGCTCAGAGCCTGAGAGATTGCACAAACAGCAGCTCTAGTGGGCAAAACTAAAAGCTACACGGAGAGACAAAAACCTCAGTCTTCGCTCCAAGATCCACCTAATGCGCTCCCTTGCCCTTTCAGTTTATCTGTATGCATGAGAAACTTGGACACTCACAGCAGAGCTACAAAGAAGAGTTCTGGCAACTGAAATGAGATGCTACAGAAAGATCTTGGCCATCCACTACACGGACCACGTGACAAATGAAGAAGTCCGTAGAATAATTCAACAAGCAATTCGACCCCATGAAGACCTACTGACCGTCATCAAGACGCGGAAAATGTGGTTCGGACATGTGTCCGTTCAGCAGGCCTTGCACAGACAATCCTGCAAGGAACAGTCAGAGGAAGCCGCAACAGAGGAAGACAAAGGGAGGACAATATCCGAGAGTGGACTGGAATGAGCCTGGCAGAATCTCAGCGAGCGGTGGAGGACAGGGACGGATGGAGGAGAGTGGTGGCCAGATCATCAGGGGTGCCCCAACGACAACAGACGATGAAAGGGATAGGTGAAGGTGGTCTTCCCCTCCGTCTCCGTCCCTTACCAGCTCCGTGGAGGACTGTAGTTACATGGCCACTGGAATTTGTTTACGTGGCCAGCATGTTCAGACACCAAACGAAGTCATCATAAAACATGCAATGTACGGTGGTTGAATCACGTCCAACATGAAATTTAGAGAGAACAGCAGTTACAGCAGTTATTTCAACATCCTCTTTATTCGTATGACCGCCTGGCAGCTTTTTTCTATCGTCGTTGTCGATGTTAATGATGATGATGATGATGATGATGATTTTTGTTTTGTGTGTGTTTTTTTTTTTACTCGCACCACAGCGAGAAAATGAAAATGGGACGTCAACGCTGTGCACTTAGATGCTCGCCCTGCATAGCCGAAAAGACAGTTTGAAGTCTCGACTGTGGGTTTCTTTTTTTTTCAGCAGTCGCTCAGTTTGGCGGCGAGGGATCGCAAAAGTATCATAGCCTGAACCACGTGTAGG
>JADBJO010009647.1:47500-72500 GCA_016801955.1 Conus betulinus
CTCTCTCTTTCTCTCCCGTTATTCTTGTTGTTGTTGTCGCTTTTCATTTGAACTTTCAGTTTGCTTTCTATCCGCAACCTGTCATCGTTATTCTCTTTTGTGTTGTTTTCGTTTCAGATTTTATCAACAATGTTTAAACAGTAAACAAGTGGGGTAGTCTTTGCTCCCATAAGAAACCTAACACAGAGTAACTTTTATTCAAGACTGGCACAGCCTTTTAAACTTGAATAAAGTCAGACAAATACAAAGACAAACAATCTAATAGTGGGGGAAAACAAGCGCAGGCCAACAACTAAATTGTCTTCATAGTAATGATTTGGCAAAACTTTGAAACTTAAGGAGGCGGGGGGGGGGGGGGGGGGGGCAGGAGGGTTGAAGATGTAAAACTAGGAACATGAAATTAAAAATAAGAAAACTCTTCACTGGCTGCATAAGGGAACCATCGCAATCCCTTTTAAAGGCAGATATATTTGTATTGCCTGCTCCGAGGCCTTTCGTCCGCTGGGTCGGAAACTCATCAGGGAGACACGGCTGGCTGTATCTGCGCTCCTGGCGTCAAATAGAGACACACCACAGTCCATAATACTGTGGTGTTCTCACCACCAAGGGTGCAAAAATGAATCCAATAGCACCCCCGAAGCAGCCAGCGAAGAGTAGTAAAGGAAATCAAACGAAAGTGTGGGGGAGGAAAAAAGTTGCTGAAAAACTACAGATATTATGCAAATAGTATTTTTTCCCCCCACACTTTTTGTCCCCACCCCACACTTTCCTTTGTTTCCTCCTCTCTTCGCTGGCTGCTTCGGGGGTGCTATTGGATTTTTTTTTGCACCCTTGTGGTGAGAACACCACAGTATTATGGACTGTGGTGTGTCTCTATTTGACGCCAGGAGCGCAGATACAGCCAGCCGTGTCTCCCTGATGAGTTTCCGACCCAGTGGACGAAAGGCCTCAGAGCAGGCAATACAAATATATCTGCCTTTAAAAGGGATTGCGATGGTTCCCTTATGCAGCCAGTGAAGAGTTTTCTTAATTTCATGTTCCCAGTTTTTACATCTTCAACCTCCTGCCCCCCCCCCCCCCCCCCCCCGCCCTCCGCCCTCCTTAATTTCAAAGTTTTGCCAAATCATTACTATGAAGACAATTTAGTTGTTGGCCTGCGCTTGTTTTTCCCCCCACTATTAGATTGTTTGTCTTTGTATTTGTCTGACTTTATTCAAGTTTAAAAGGCTGTGCCAGTCTTGAAATAAAAGTTACTCTGTGTTAGGTTTCCTTATGGGAGCAAAGACTACCCCACTTGTTTACTGTTTATTGTTTACTGTTCCCTGCCTCATTTCATTTCCAATTTCGTTTTGATTAAATCGAGGTTATTTGTATTTGTTTCTGTCTGTCTTTGTGTTTGTCTTTTGATCTCCCTTGCATCCTTGGGTGGATCCTCAAGCGTAGGCTCAAAGATTGCCCCCTACATTTTATACTATTTGCATAATATCTGTAGTTTTTTTCAGCAACTTTTTTCCTCCCACACTTTCGTTTGGTTTCCTTTACTACTCTTCGCTGGCTGCTTCGGGGGTGCTATTGGATTCATTTTTGCACCCTTGGTGGTGAGAACACCACAGTATTATGGACTGTGGGTGTAGCAGGCAATACAAATATATTTGCCTTTAAAAGGGATTGCGATGGTTCCCTTATGCAGCCAGTGAAGAGTTTTCTTAATTTTATGTTCCTAGTTTTTACATCTTCAACCTCCTGCCCCCCCCCCCCCCCCCCCCTCCCCGCCCTCCGCCCTCCTTAAGTTCAAAGTTTTGCCAAATCATTACTATGAAGACAATTTAGTTGTTGGCCTGCGCTTGTTTTCCCCCACTATTAGATTGTTTGTCTTTGTATTTGTCTGACTTTATTCAAGTTTAAAAGGCTGTGCCAGTCTTGAATAAAAGTTACTCTGTGTTAGGTTTCCTTATGGGAGCAAAGACTACCCCACTTGTTTACTGTTTATTGTTTACTGTTCCCTGCCTCATTTCATTTCCAAACAATGTTATTTTTTTTTTTTTTTTTTTAGGTTCTTGGAATTCCTGCAGTTTCTTTTCGTCTTGTTCATAGTATGTCCCATGGGTTGATCGAGAGAGAGAGAGAGAGAGAGAGAGAGAGAGAGAGAGAGAGAGAGAGAGAGAGAAGTGGCTGTGGTACCGTGGAAAGTTTCATTTTGTCTTGTTCATAGTATGTCCCATAGGTTGAGTGAGAGAGAGAGAGAGAGAGTGTGGGTGAGGTACTGTGGACATAGGATAGGGGGTGAAGGAGGAAGGGGGATGGGGAGAGCAATAGGTTAAGTAATATGAACAGAAGAAAGGAGGCGAGGGTCTGAAGTTTTTTTTTTCCCTGTTTTTGATTAAGACATAGTTTCACCGGGTGTGCTTCCTCCCCCCCCCCCCCCCCCCCCCCCCTTTCCCCCTCCACGCAAAAGACCAAACATACAGTCTGAAAATGTGATACATTTGGACATATATTAGATATGTGGGTCTACATATTCATCTATCACATATCTGTCTGTCGTTCTGTTTGTATGTCTGTCTGTCTGTCTGTCGAGAGAGAGAGAGAGAGAGAGAGAGAGAGAGAGAGAGAGAGAGAGCAAACATTTCAATTTCGACTCATTTCCTTTGCAACAGAGCTGGCAAGGAGCAACAAAGAAAACTAATGCTTCCTTTGTTTTTTCAGCGCAAGAAGTAGGGCCACTTTCCTTTTGCATAATCCTGTCCTCCCCCCCCCAAAAAAAAAAAAAAAGTAAGTAGAGAGATCCATTCTAGACTTCTGAGGCAAAGGGAAGAAAAGGGTTGAGCCACTAAGCTCTCTTAAAACCAACGATCTCATTATCTTGCCCGCTTGGAGTCTGTTCCGTCCTGCAGGGGTTGCCGGCTCCTGCACCAAAAATCTTGAAAACACGAAGACAGAGCCAAGCATGACATGCTTCCTCGTCAGAAACTACGGGATCTTTTTGTGCGTGGAACACAGACTACAGAGCCATGAGGAGACTTTCTCTCTCTCTCTCTCTGTCTGTCTGTCTGTCTGTCTGTCTCTCTCTCTCTCTCTCTCTCTCTCTGTCCTCTCTCTCTCTCTCTCTCTCTCTCTCTCTCTCTTCTCAGGGAGTCACAAACAGGCGCGTGTCACGCTGAGCTCATCGTTTGTTTTTGGTCCGGGTCAACGTCCTCTTTGGGAGGGTAGAAAAAAGTCAGACGGGACCGACCTGAAAAAGCCGGTGTCCACCGAGAATGAGACCCCTCAGGTAAGAAGATCTCTTGTGAATGAAATTTATAGGTACGATTTTTTTTCCACCCTAAAGTTGCAATAATGACGACTCCCTCGTCGCTCAGTCCTGGTTTTTTTTTTTTTTTTTTTTTTTTTTTTTTTAAATTTTACCATCATTATGCTTCCTTGAAACGTTTAAAAAAAAAAATACGGATTGTAGCGAGAAAAAAAGAACATGCAGATATCTGAACATAAGAATGAGATAGAGGATAAATTCCATTTTGTCTTAATTGTCCTTATACACTGCATTATTTCAACCTGTTTCTTTGTGAAGTATCACAAACATTCTTCGTAGAGATGCCCGCTGAATTTTTCACAGTTTTTCAAAAAAGTATCCCCGAACAGCAAGCCATCTTTCTTCTAACGTGAGGGTCGAAGCAAGGTACCTGACATATTGTGTTTAATTCTATTTTGTTTAGAGCACTCTTTTGAAATATTCTGAACAGTTTTTATTTCACGTTCAATTGAAAGAAATCATCGTGCTGGATATCTCTCAAAAGGACACTAACCCACACTAACCGGGGAGAGCCCCCCCGTGGTAGGAGAAACCCCTATAGTTAAGGGACAATCAAACAGTACCAGACATTACAGAGAGGGAGGCGAGACGCCCCTTCGAGAGACCCGCACGTGTTCACTAAATCACCCGAATCCACAGCTAGTGTAACCAATCAGACGAGGGATTACCAGACCAAGCCTGAGGGGGGGGGGGGTGGGGGGGGGGGGGGGGGGGGGGGGGGGGGGGGGGGTCCTGAGGAAGGGGGGGGGGGGGGTGGGGGGGGGGGGGGCGGGAGAGACCCGATGGAGAGAGAGAGAGAGGGGAAACCAACCTATAGCGAAACCCGTCTCCCATACGACAAGTCGCCAACTAAGCTGAAGCCAGTTCAGACACATTGTGACACTAACGCAAAACAATCCACAGCTCGGCCGACACCAGGGTTACCAATGGTAAAGGCAAAGATAAAGAACAAAGGAAAAGAAGACAAGAAGGACGAGCACTGGGAAAGAGAACAGCCAAAAACTCAAAGAAGGACCCCGCCACGGGAAAGCCGTGGTACGGCCAGAAGGTAAATTCAGGTGAAGGCCAACCCCTATCCCCATGGTCTGTCATTGTACTCCCAGCTTTATAGAACCATGGAGTACTTTTTACGATGGTCACGAAGAAATGCTTTCCTGGGTGTGTTTTTTTGTGTGTAGGTGGTGGTGTGTTTGTGTATGTGTTGTGTATTTTGTGTGTGTCACTTGTGTGTGTGTTTTCCGTCCGTGGTCAAACCCCAATGTGTTCCACTACGCTCCACACAACAACCTACTGGGAACGATCTCTCTGAAAAATTTGTAGGTCTGTTCATTATGGTTCACGGATGATGCCCGATGTCCTATTGTAACCGCGCTTTGTATCCGTTACTACGGCCGTATAACGCCCGTAACGGTTTTTTCTTCGCTTATGGCCCACCTATTTCAGACCAAAGTAACTCTGGGCCGATTCTCTCTGAAAATTTGTTAGTTATGTCACATTATGGGACAACGTAGGTTTCCCGATGTCTTTTACTTTACCGTTATAGACCGTTAGGAACGTCTCTTACGGCCCCATAAAACGGTTTTGTCTTTTTCTTCTTTTTTTTTCGAAATCTCAGAAAGTACTTCGGCCCGATCTTCCCCATGGAAATTTGGTTAGTATGTTCATTTGTGTTCACAGAAGATGGCCACCCCCGATTGTTTACCAGCCCACAGCGAGCGTCGTACTAACCACTTTTAACGGACCCAAAAACGGTTTTTCCTCTTATGGAAGATGGAATAGTTATCCCGTGTATTCAAGATAAAACTGGTGACCCCCCCGCCCCCCCCATTACGTATGCTGTTGCAACTTGTTTCATTTTCCTTTTTATAACATTATGGCCATTTATGCAATACGGTTTTATTGCTTCTTTTCAGCCCCCCCCAACCCTTCGTTTTTTCAGGTGTCGTACACACACGTTACAGTTTTTTTTTTACGAGCTTGCAAGACCGTGCATGTGCATCTATCTGTCCTTTGATCTGACACCCCCCCTCATCCGTTGATGTGAATAAGAAAGGAAAAAACACTTTAAATAAAATCTAGTTGGCTATGATGTTAAAGCTGTGTGACTCACGATGAATCTTCTTCGGGAATATTGCCGGCTTTTGATTTTCTTCTTCTGTTTTTTTTTTCTTCTCTCCCCCCACGTGTGGTGCTCGTAATCTATCCCAATTGTGTTGGTGGTTTTGTGTTGTCTGTAGTAGTTTCAGTTTGTTGTGGTCCCTCCCCTCCCCCTTGTACCGTTGTTGAGTTGGTTTTACTCTTCATTCTGCTCATCAATATTGTCCTCTGCCTCCGTATTATATTCGTCGTCGTAGTTCGTCGCTCTAGTCGCACCCCCCCGCCCTTCGTGCCCCCCCCTTAGGTAGATGCCCCTTTTCTCTTGTTTGTTGTGTTCTTCTCTGTTCTTCTTTTCTGTCTTTATTTCTTTACCTTTCTTCCCCCTCCCCGTCTCCCCCTTATTATTCCCCCCCCCCCCTTATTCTACTCCCTCCCAGTTCATGCGCCCATCTTCGTCACTACGCGCAGTCGTAGTACGTTTCGTCGTCCCAGTCGTCGTCGTTTTTTTTCTTCCATTTTTCTTCCCTCCTGTCCACCCCCCCACACCTCACCCACCCCCGCTCGTTAGATCAAGATCGAGGCTCCCCCTCGGACCCCGGTTCTCCTATGGTCCCCCGAGAGACGGAGTACCCCCCCAGTGGACCAGTTTTCGGTTCTCCACCAATCATGAAGGGCAAACCAACTCCGTCTCGGGCGCCCAGCGCCAGACCTGAACACACAAACACCTTGTCGGCAATGGTTCGGGTTTGTAGTCCAAATCCCCTCTGACACACGATGGTTCTGGCTTGAACGAGGGACGGAACTGGATCAACGCCCACCCCGTCGTGCGGACCCCCCCCCCCCCGGTGGGTGGGGGGTTTTTTTTTTTTTTTTTTTTTTTTTGTTTTTAACGCACCCGCCCTCCCATATGAGGAATTGGGGATTTTTTTTTTTTAGACTAGCGTCTGACAGCCCTGGTTAACTCCGGAAGGGAAAGACAACAAAAAATCCGCTCTAAACTCGCTATCTAACCTAGGCCCCGCCCCCCCGGCCACCCCGACCAACACTCGCATTCGGGATGTAGGCACTGGTATTACAAGAGGGATCATGGCAGTTAGGCTTTAAAACCAGTACATTTTTTTGGTGGTATTCCGAGACACGAACAAAAGAACACCGCCGCCCGCATTTCCTCACCAAATATGGCCGTTAAGGGGAGGGGGGAGGGGAGGGGGGGGGGGGAAGACGCGGACCCGGCGGGGGGGGGGGCCGCGAGGAGAGGAGAGGGAAAAAGAACGGAAGAACACAAGATACGACCCGACGGAGGAAGAAGAAGATTAAGAGGTAAAGAAGAAGACTAAGAAGAAGAAGAAGAAGAAGAAGGAAGAGAGAAGAAGAACCGAGAAGAAGAAGGCAAGAAGAAGAGAAAGACGAAGAGAAGAGAAGGAGAAAGAGACGGAAGAAGTAGGGAAGCATGAGGAATAAGGCGAAAGGATAACAGAAACAGAAAAATGGAGACAACACAGAAGAAGAAGAAGAAGAAGAAGCCCCCCAGAAGCCCCAGGGGAGGAGGGCGAAAGAAAGGGAAAGAGGAGAGGAGGCGGAGGAAGAGACGAAGAAGAAGAACGAAGAAGATGAACGCCTTTAGAAGGAGGAGGAGGATGGAAGGGAGAGGGAGGAGGAGGAGGAGAAGAAGAAGAAGAGAAAGACAGAAGAAGAAGAAGAAGAAGAAAGAGAAGAAGAAACGGAAGAAAAGAACAGAGAAGGATGGGAAGAGGAAGAAGAGAAGATGACGGACAGGGGGGGGGGGGGGGGGGGGGCAAGAAGAAGGAAGTAGGAAGACGCGACGACGCCGACGACGCCGACGACGACGACGACGAAGAAGAAGAACAGAAGAAGAAGAAGAAGAAAGATGCAAGAGAGAAAAGAGAAGCAGCGAAAGAACGCTCAAAGCTATTTGTATTTCAATGACGCACACTCTTCACCGAGATGGTCTGGGTACGCCTCATTCATTTTTTCCCGCCCTGAATTCATTAATGGCGATGCTGCATCTCTTTTCTACAAACTGCTACCGTCGCTCTTGTCGCTGTGGCTGCTGCTACTGCCACTACTGCTACTGTTGCAACTGTTCTTCATGTGATCATTACGGGCCACTTTTCATCTTCCTCCTCATCTCCCCTTCTCCTTCCCCCACTGCTGCTGCCCCTGTGCTGTGCTGATGCTGCTGCTATACTACTACTACTACTTCTACTGTCTTGTTGCAATTACTACTGTCACTTTTCCATCCTCCTCTCCTCTTCTCACTCCTCTCAACTGCTCCTCCTCCTCCTCCTACTACTACTACTGCTGCTGCTGCTGTTGTTGCTGCTGCTGCTGCCTACATTACTAGAAGAAAAAAGAACGAGAAGAAGAAGAAGAAAGAAGGAGAAGAAGAAAGAAGAGAAGAAAGGAGAAGCGGAGGAAGGAGAAAGAAGAAGAAGGAGAAGAAGAAGGAATTGGAGGAAGAGAAGGAGGAGGAAGAACGAAAGAGAAAGAAGAAAGAAGAAGGAAAGAAGAAGAAAGAAGAAAAAGAAGAAGAAGGAGAAGCGGGAAGGAAAGAAGGAGAAGAAAAGAAAAAGGAAGAGGACAAGGAAGAGAGAGGAAGAACAGAAGAAGAAAGAAGAAGGAGAAGGAGAGAAGGAGAAGAAGAAGGAGAAGAAGAGAGAAGAAGAAGAAGAAGAAGAAGGAGAAGGAGGGAGAAAGAGGAGAACAGGAGAAGGAAGAAGGAAGAGAAGAAGAAGAAGAAGAAGAAGAAGACGAGAAGAAGACGAAGAAGACGAAAGAAAGAAGCAAAGCACCGAACGAAAAAGAAGAATTTATAAGAAGAAAAAATTAATGCTTTTTACAGTCCAACAATACTGGACAAGAAGTCACGAAGTGATATTCTATTAAAGAAAAGAAGAATAATACGAATTCACGGCACGAACCAATTTTTAAGGAAGATGTGGATATTTAAAAATAATGCAAATTTAAAAAAAAAAGCTGAAGAATTCAAAAAAAATTCTAAAAAAAACCCAAATGAAATGAAAAACCCCAATTAACAAGTCAACCAAAAACGAAAAAAAAAAAAAACATTGCACAAATATCTACAAATCACCAGCAATATAGGGACTGACAACCCTGCTTTGATAGAATTCACACTTCCATCCCCAACTCCAAGAAGAAAGAGGAGGAGGGAGCAGAAGGAGGATGAGGAGGAGGAGGAGGAGGGGAGGAGGAGAAAGAAGAAGAAGAAGAGGAGGCAAGAAGAAAGAAAAGAAGAAGAAGAAGAAGAAGAAGACAGAAGAAGAAGGAAAAGAAGAAGAAGAATGAGCGAAGTTATTTACATTTCATTCATGCACAATTTTCCCCAGAATGTCTGAAACGCTCATTCATTTTTGCCTCATTTAATTCATAAATGCCAATGTTGCCCATCTTACAACTTCTAGCGCTGGTGGTAGTAGTACAAATTGTGGTTGTGATTCTTATTTCTACTACTACTACAACTACTACTGTTACTACTACTGCTACTGCTACTACTACTACTACTACTACTACAACGACGACGACGACGACGACGACTAGGACTGCTACTACTTATACTACTACTTCCATCATTACTACACTACTACACACTACACTTACTATACCACTACCACTACTACTACAACTACACTTATAACCACCACCACCAACTACTACTACTACTACTACTACCACGTCGACAACGACGATTATTATTCCTGTGACTACCACTACCACCTACTACTACTACTACTACCACTACCAACACCACACCACACCACTACTACTACTACTACTAACTACTACTACTACTACTACTACTACTACTACTACTACTACTACTACCACCATGTCGACAACAATGATTATTTATTCCTGTGACTACCACTACCACACACCTATTATTACCACCACCACTGCCACCACCCACAACCACCACCAACAATACTACTACTACTACCCTACTACTACTACTACTATACTACCACTAACTACTACTACTACTACTACTACTACTACTACCACGTCAACAACGACGATACTTGTCATTCTACGACTACCCACCTACTAACTGCCGCAGCTGCTGTCCTAGCCACTGCCCGCTTATATCATATCTTCTTCCCTCCCGTCCGACCTAAGATATTATGACAATTATTCCCATTGCTACTGCTGCGTTTCTGCTAATTTTACTGCGAAACACTGTGATGGTGCTGCTGCTATACTACAACTGTTCTACCATTGTAATACTACAATACTACTAATACTGCTCGCTGCTACCACTATTCACACCTACTGCTGCTGCTACTACTACTGCTGTTTCTGGGAGTCACCTTCTACTCAACTGCTACCACTACACAACTCGAAACTTGCGAATGCTGCTCCTTTGGGTTACTGTACCACTGCGATGCTTTTTTGCTGGGTTACTACTTACTTACTACTACCTGCTGGGCTGGTCTGATTACTGTTGCTGTATAATACTTGCTGTGTTTGACCCTTGCCACTCGCGAAACAGCATGAACTATTAATGTTACTACGCTTAATATGGTCACTAGTTATTACTGCCGGTTCAGCTGAGTGAGTTTACAAGAACAAAAAATAACAATGATCAAAAACAAGAACAAAACAAAAACCCCAACACCTGAACCCACAACACCCCAACAAAACCAAACCCGAATGAGATAGACCCTTCAAATAATACCATTAATACCA
Source organism: Conus betulinus (assembly GCA_016801955.1). NCBI lineage: Eukaryota > Metazoa > Mollusca > Gastropoda > Neogastropoda > Conidae > Conus > Conus betulinus. The sequence goes on from JADBJO010009647.1 coordinate 57,636, forward strand.
GGCTACTGCACACGGTTGCCAGCTATGACTCCAACAGCAAAACGAAGGAGAAGAAAAGAGATGTTATCATGGTGCATCATCAGTTCATCGTTCTCATCATCAGTCATCATCATCGTAAATCAACAACATACAACAACAACAACATCAACAAACCTACCACAAAATCACCAGATCACTACTACTATACTACTACTTACTGGTGGTACTACTAATACATGGTGGTGTTAGAGGTTATATTGTCTACTACGGGTGGTGCTATGGGTGTTTGTCTGCTACAGCTTATACAAATGCTGCTTCTGTCTGGTGTGGAGAACCCTACCACACCACGTACTACTGCTGTTCGCTTTCACTACTGCTACAAACGACTAATTACAGCTGCTGTTAGCACAACTATTACAACAACAACAACAACAAACTACTACTACAACGTGGACTACTACTACTACTGCTTCTACAAGAACAAAACAACTCAACAACACTACTTAACTCACCAACACCACTCCTCTCCTTCCTCCTCCTCCTCGCCCTCCTCCTCCCCTACTACTACTCTACTATTAGGACTGCCATTAATAATGTTAGCCCCAGCGACGAATAGGATTATTCTGTACCTGCAATTGAAATAAACGATGCTTTATTACTGTTTACCACTGATTGATAATTTACTTCTACCCCGGCTGTGAAAACAAATGTCCCGTATTTCCTGTTTACAGTAGCTAAACACCACCCGACGTACACGCAGAACGCCAGAGAGGGCCCTGCCCCCCACATGCCCCCCACTCACACACCCCACACACCCCACCCCACACCCCCACACCCACACACCACACACACACACACACACACACGAAACCACACACCCCAACACACGCACACCAATAACACACGCCACACACACACACACACACAACACCACACACACACACAACACACACACCACAACACACAACACATTCACCATAACCCATCGACTCCCTGAAAAAGCTCAACAAAACCAAAAAACAGGCCATTACAAGAGAGTTGTGTCCTATCCTCATAACCAAAACCAAAAATAATTCAAAGAAAAGAATCTTTCCTGGATTAGAAGTAAGAAAAGACTTTGATTTACTCGCTTTGGTTTTTTTTTTTTTTTCCTTTTGCTTTTGCCCTCTTTCCCCTCCCTTTTTTTTTTTTCCTCCCCCTGTTGCCTAGGTTACCCCCACCCCCCCCCCCCTTTATTTTACCTTTGCTTTATTACAGCTGCAGTGGTGGTGGTGGTGGTGATGTGGGGGTGTGGGGGGTGGGGGTGGGGGGTGGGGTGGGGGAGGGGGGAGGGGGGGGGGGGGGGCCAGGGGCAGGAGCTCTCAAACCAAAGCCAGGGAGAGATGTAACAAAACAAAACAATGCAGGGTGGAAAATAAAAAGCACATGCTTCCTCATCGGAAATCATTACATTTCTTGCGCGGTGGAAGACGTTGGAGAAAAGGAAAAGTGCAGGGGAGTGTTTCCATGGGTCATGAAATGTCTTGGGCCGTCTGAGCCTTCCGTTTTGTTTTGCACTTGATCTCAACCTGTAATGGGAAAGAAGGGAAAAACAAAGGGATCCACACGGTGGTATACGAAGGATGGCCTCTCGAATAAACTTGCCATGAGATAAAAACTGAGGTAAGTAGACTTCGCTCTGTAAACACACACACACACACACACACACACACACACGCACACACACACACACACCACACACACACACACACACACACACACACACACACACACACACATACACACACACACACGCGCGCGCACGCACGCACACGCACGCACGCACACACGCACGCAAGCACGCACCCACCCACACACCCACACCACACCACACACACACAAAACAAAAAAAAAGCGTTGTCTTCTCAGCTTGTTCTTTATCGATGCTCTACAGTCTAACTTTAGCTGTTTTCTTTTCCTGCAAAGAAGACTTTAAGATTTAGTCTCCCCAACATACACAAGCAGTACTTAATTAATGCCCACCAGCCTCAAGCCAATTGGGCGGTATTAAGCAATTCGTGGAGCCTGACACATGTACATTCAGACATGAAATATGACACAGGGATGAGGAGTGCTAAGAAAGCGTCAACGGTCAAGTCTCTGAGTCAACTGGTTTTTCCGCTCATAAACCACTTTGTCTGACCACTCACACACTGTTTCATATCTTTTGATCTCGCTTGCATCCTTGAATGGATCCTCAAGCATAGGCTCAAAGATTGCCCCCCTACATTTTATACTGTTTGCATAATGTTTTTAGTTTTTCAGCACCTTTTTTTCCTCTCCACACTTTCGTTTTGTTTCATTTACTACCTTTCGCTGGCTGTTTTGAGGGTGCTGTTGGATTCTTTGTGAACCCTTGGTGGTGAGAACACCACATAATTATGGACTGTGGTGTGTCTCTATATTGGACGCCAAGAGCACAAACACGATCAGCCGTGTCTCCCTGATGAGTCCGATCCAGTGGACGAAAGGCCTAGGAGTGAGCTACATGGATGGATCTGCTGCCTAGAGAGGGATTGCAATGGTTTCCTTGTGCAGCTAGTGAAGGCTTTTCACATTCATATTGTGTGTTCTTAATTTCATGTTTCCCATTTTCTTCTTCTCTTCACTCCCCTCGCTTCCCTTTTTTGTTTCATAAGTTCAAATCTTTGCCAAGTCATTACCACATTGACGGAAGAATTGCCATCCTACACTTGTTTTCCCCCTACTTATTTGTTCAGCATTATAAACCAGTTGCTCTGACTGACCATAGGGCTGCCAGCCCTTTACGACAACAGTTACTGGTGCTGCTTTTGCCACTTCTGTTGCCAGTACTACTGCTCTAGGAATGCTCCCACTGTCACTGCTGCTCCTGCTACTTTCACTACTTCTACCACTACTGCTGCTGTTAGTGTTGTTCCTACTGTCGCTCTACACTGTTTTCTGCTAGACTATTTCTGCTTCCACTGCTTCAGCTGCCGCCACTTTCTACTGTTACTGTAGCAACTGGTCTGATTGCTACTACATGATCTGGTACCTCCAGGAATCAAAATGGAATAGTTTTGTAATGGAATAAAAAAAAAAAAAAAAACAGATCAGCAACTATATGTTTCTCTCCGATCAATATCTTTACAAATATTGATGCCCATCTGTACAATAACATTCCCCCATTAACCTTTAGCAAAGCAAACATTCTCACAGGCATGATGAGCTCACACAGGCATGAATACAAAAAATGCGTTTCGCGCGCGTACACACCCCCTCCACACCCCGCCCCCCCGCCCCCCCCCCCCACCCCCCCCCCCCCCCACCCCCCCACACACACAATACGATCGCGCACTAGCTAGCACTGTCCTGAGCGAACGCACGCAGTTTGTACTTCCATGCCCCTTTCTCCTTCTCTTACCCGTTCTTGTCGTTCTGGGTAGCCGTAAATTATTAGGACAAAAACAACACCCCATTCTCACCTTACCTAACCCTCCCTTCCACGCCCCCCCCCCCTCATCCACCCCTCCAGAAAATGAGTCGAAACAAAACAAAGCACAAAAACAGCAGCACACAACTAATCACAGGACCAAAGAAAAGTATCTTTGCAGGATTAAAAGCAAGACAAGAAACGACTTCAAACCAGCAATGTCATTACCCTGGTGGCATGGTGCCTCTTGGTTTTTGCAAGCAGAAAGAAGAAAAGCAAAACAAAACAAAAAGAGGAAGAAGAAGAAAAAAAAGCACATGCTTCCTCATCGGAAATCATTACTTTCTTATGCGGCGGAAGAAGTTCGACAAAAAGAAAAGTGCCATGGGAGTGTCTCTATGGGTCACGAAAAGTCTTGTGCCGTCTGAGCCTTCCGTTTGTTTCGCACTTGATCTTAACCTGTAATGGGAAAGAAGGGAGAAATAAAAGAATCCACACGGTGTCGCACGAAAAATGTTCCCCGAAATAGATGTACCATGGGATAAAAACGAGGTGAGTGGATTTTGCTCTGTGAAAGAGAGAGAGAAAAGTCGTCTGGGCAACCTCTTTATCAATACTCTACAGAGCTACTCTAGCTGTAATTTTTCTGTTTCAACTTCCTCCAACGAAGACTTAAGAGTTAGTCTCCCCAGCAGTTGAAAAGTGACACTAAATTTCTACCAGTCTCACATCTGACATGCATATACCTGGACATAAACTAGAAGATAGTCAGCTTCTTTCTCTTTGTAAATCCCTTTCTGACCACCCAGTGACTAGCCCTTCTTTATCACAACTATTACTCATGCTGATTTTGCCACTAGATTTGCTGCTGCTGCTACTCCTACTCTATTGCTGCTTTTTCTGCCAGAACTGCTGCCACTCCTGATACTTCTACACAAGCATTATTACACTACTACACGACGACTGCTGCTGCTCCTGCTTCTACTGCTGCTGTCGCTACACTATTTCTGCTTCTATTGCTACTGCTGTTACTAATATTACTACTACTGCTACTACTCCTGCTGCTACTGCTGCTGCTGCTGCTGCTACTGCCGCTGCTGCTTTATAATCCAGTACTTCCAGAAATTAAACTGAAATCATTCTATATTGGAATAAAATAAGTCCTGCAATTATGCTTGCCCGATTGATATTCTATATGCATTGGTACCTTTCTATAAAAAAAATTCTTCATTTCATTTTAGTCACTCACACGCATTGATACACGCATGCGCACTCACGATCACACCCCCCACCATCATATCCATACACACATGAGCACCCACCTGCGAACTCACGCGCATGAGAATACATTCATGCATGCATCCACACATTGTTCATACTTCCATGCCTCTTTCTCTTCATCTCATCCTTTGTGTCTTTTTAGCAGTGAATAAAGACAAAACTAACATCATCTCCAACCTCACCCTACCCACACTCCTGTTCCCCCTCCTGTATCTCCAAAAAAGCAAAAGGACACAAAACAATACACAAAAAAGCAGCAACAAAGGCAGCCGCGAGACCAAAGAAGAGCAGCATCTTCGCCGGACTAAAAACGAGAGACGGTTTCGATTTCCTGTTTTCTTTTATGTTATTTGCCACAGTTCTCCTGCCTTATATGCGGTTTTTTTTTTTTTTTTAACCATTTAGAGATTCAAGGGTAGGCACAAGAATAGAATTTAGCCAATAAGCTTTCTTAAAACTAGCAGTCTCATTACCTTGGGTGCATTGAACCTATTGCTTTTTGGAGTCACAAACGAAAACCACCCCCCCCCCCCCCCCTCACTCCCCCCAAAAAAAAAAGCGCATGCTTCCTCATCGGAAATCATTACATTTCTTGCGCAGTGGAAGAAATTTGACAAAAAGAAGTGCCATGGGAGTGTTTCCATGGGTCACGAAAAGGCTTGTGCCGTCTGAGTCTTCCGTTTGTTTTGTACTTGATCTCAACCTGTAATAGGAAAGACGGGAGAAGTAAAAGATCCACACGGTGTAACTCGAAAATTGCCCCTGATAGATAGGTCAAGGGATAAAAATGACATAAGGTGGATTTTGCTCTGTCTATGTGAAAACGTAATCTTGTAAACGTGTTCTTTCTTTTCACGCCTGTACAGTAACCCGACTTGCGCTTTCGATTTATTGTTCCTTCGGGTTAAACTGTCATTCAAAATCAAAGGAAACCTGAGATCTAGTCTTCTCAAAGGATAAGTGTAGGATCAAAATTCCTTCCAATCTCTGCGTTCTGGTCAGCAGTGCCGGAAATAGTACTATCCAAATAAATAAGCATTTAAATCCTTGAAGATTTGATGTTTGAGAATAATATATGGCTGTTGGAAATGTTGCATAATGAATTGATGAAAAACATTTTTTTTTTCCGATGCTTTTAGTGAGACTCAAGTTGTGACATGCATCAGAATATGTTTTTTCTTAGTCAGTATTTCGTCTGGGAATGAACATAAAGGGCGCAATGATTCACAAAGACAAATGATGAAAAGGCTTTTTCACTAGCACAGCAGCTCATAAGACAGTCGTGTGCCTAATGTGACGTGACTAACGGCGTAGTCACGGGGAACTTCTGTCATCATGACTGCAAAACATGATGCTATATAGGACTGCAGCCACAAGGCCTCCCTGTTTGACACGGTTTGTGACTATGAGAGCAAAACATGTCTCTCCATTATCCTGTCCAGGAGTCATAACAGCACTAAGTAAATGACTGTCAATTATGATAAATCCTCCATCACAGGTAGAATGTCTTAAAATCTTCCAAAGCCCTTCACAACTGGCCAAATTGAATGCTTTCCTCACGTCCATAAAGATTTCTTTCCCCTGGAGACATTTGTTCAGCTTCTGGCATGTGAGCTGGAGTTGATAAGCAGCGAGCATCTCGACGTCAGTTCCATGGCAGGCTCAAAATATTCAGTAGTACTCAGGGAGGAAATGCACTGATCTAAGTGATCCCATCATGGAGCTGTATCTTTCTCTCGCCATTGACAAAAAAAAAGAAGAAAATTCTCGTGTGTTTTATTACAAAACTTCCGATTGAATGACCTTGTCTATGAGAAGTGTGGATCCTTATTTCACTCTCATGAGGGGAGGATCCAGAAGAATCATCATGCATCATGTACCACACCAAGTATTTTGCAGTTTTGATCAGCATGTACTGAGTTCCATGACATTCACTGTTTCTTTTCTCTTTTAAATACAGTTCGTTAGTTACACCCAGGCGAAAATTTAAACAAGGCAAGGTTGGAAAAACGCAACTGAAGTCAATTTCAGAATGAAAACAAGTGTGATAATCTAGCCTGTCTGGAGGCATGTTTCTGAGACATGTTTCTGTGCCTGTAAGAACCAAACCAGTGTCTTTTTGTTTCACGTCAAGATCGATAAAGTAACCCTTACATGTTGTATGAGTATTTTAGAGCTTTCTTTGAATCATTCATTTCATCTTCCTATTGAACGGAAAGAAGACACATGATAAGACGAAACGAATCTACCCCCAAACTTAACAAACCAGAGCATATCTCTCTCTCTCTCTCTCTCTCTCTCTCTCTCTCTCTCTCTCTCTCTCTCTCTCTCTCATCTCTCTCTCTCTCTCTCTGTCTGTCTGTATGTCTCTCTCTCTCTCTCTCTCTCCCTCTCTCTGCGACTCTCCAACCCACGACTCCAAACCTTTCTCTCCCTCCCTCTTGATTCCTCTTTGGTCTCACGCCTCAGAGCGGAGTCTGTCCAGCTGAAACGGCCTAGACTGGACTAGAGACTGCTAAACAATGAAACTGACATTAACCCATTCTAAACCTCAGTAACAACGAAGCTGAAAGTTCAGACACATTGGTTACCAGATCAGCCGATCCAAAACTAGGGACATCGCAGAGTTACAAATGGAAGGAATGTGAAAAAAAAATGAGTAACCAAAAGATGCAATGACGATGAAGAAGAAAGAGACTACAAAACAAAACAAAACAAAACAAAAAACAAAACAAAAAAACAAAACAAAACAAACGAAAAAAAAAAAACACTGGAAGGGAAACCGATGAGAGAAGAACAAGAATGCAAATCCAGTTAGGGTTACAACTGAATGCAAGCGATTTAGATTGTGTGTGTGTGTGCGTGCGTGCGTGCGTGCGTACGTGCGTGCGTGCGTACTTGCTGCCTGCCTGCCTGCCTGCGTGTGTGCATGCGTGCGTGCGTGCGTGCGTGTATGTGTGCGCGCGCGTGTGTGTGTGTATGTGTGTGTGTGTGTGTGTTGTGTGTGTGTGTGTGTGTGTGTGTGTGTGTGTGTGTGTGTGTGTGTAGAGGCAGAAGGGGGTGAATTGGGAAGGGGTGGGGCGGATGAAAGATGTAGACATAACCTGGGAAATAAAGTAGTGCTTGGATTTAAAACATTTGTTGATTTATATATTCTGAAGAAAAGAGATGGTGCTCCTAACTAATCAAAAGCACGATGACAGTATTTTTTTACATTTGAAATTTAACTGGATTAACAATCCGTCCTTTTTTTGCTCGTTTTGGATTACATGGCAATGTGAAGAAGAAAGCATGAAGCGGAAGATGAAGAGGGCGAGAAAAAGACGACGACAAAGATCGATCTATCTACTGACTGATCAAATCTTCCCAGGAAAAAAAAAAGTCATTCAAAGTCTAAGTTTTAGCTTTGGCATCAAAGGTATGTCTGACTCACGATGACGTCGGTAATCTCTTCATTTTCCCTTCTTCTTCTTCTTCTTCTTCTTCTTCTTCTTCTCTCTTCTTCTTCTTCTCTTCTTCTTTCTTCTTCTTCTTTTTCCCTCCTCCTCCTCCTCCCCCCCCTCCTCCTCCCCCTCCTCCTTTTTCTTCTTCTTCTTTTCTTCTTCTTCTCTTCTTCTTCTTCTTCTCCCTCCTCCTCCTCCTCCTCTTCTTCTTCTCTTACCTTAACTACAAAACTTACCACCACCACCACCACCACTACCACCACCAACACTACTACTACTACTACAACTACCACTACTACTACTACTACTACTACTTCTTCTCTCTTCAGCTGGAACTCAGGGGTTCTCCTTGATGACATTATCAATTAGTATGTGACTGTCTTTAATCCCAACATGAAGGTAGCCATAATCCGTCTTCGGGGGGTAATACCTGTACAACGACACCTGTCTCCACTTTTTTTTTTTTTTAAAGAATATCTTCCATCACACTTATATACGATGGCCTACTCTTGTATGACGGATAGAACTGGATCAACGTGCGTGCGAGGCTGGTTTTCAGCACATACCACGTTTCGTCTGAAGGACTGTGGGGAGGGGGGGGGGGATTGGCGGGGACTGGCACAAATGTTGACTCTACAGACCTGTAGCTGTCTGAAAAAGGGGGGGGGGGGGGGGGGGGGGGGGGGCTGAACCCATAACACGTGGGATCGAGCGAACGATGCTTAATCCACGGGGCCATCGGAGACTAGCTTTGTCAGTGGAGTATCGTTACGGCAGGAGAACATCGTGGCGGTGCTGTGTGTAACAGTGGACAGTGTATATCCTGGACACCCAACGAGTGAGACCTAGAGGTGGTTTTGAACAGACTGCATCCGGCATATAATCATCCAACATCGTAGCAGGACTTCTTTTTTCAGTCACATTCTTTGACTCTGTCTTCCCTATTTTTTTGACGTCCCTTTTGCAGCGGTCTTTTGCTTTTCTGTTTTGTGTGGATCTGTGTTATTTCCTTACTAAGGAAACTCTTCTGCACTTATTTCTGGTCAATGTTTATGGCACGCAAGTGTTGTTCTTTTTGTTTGTTCTGCTTTGTTTAATTAGGTAACTAAGTAAGGTAAGGTAACGTAATATTGCTTATAGCCCACCCGACCCCAGAGGGCCATATCAGGGCTGTCACCGCGCGCTGAAGTCAAGTCACCAGTCTTTCATTCACACAACCCTTTAAAAACACATCTTCTAACAACACACCCCAAATTTTTGTTAAAAAATCTTTCCACTGCAAAATCTCAGATCGGATGGAAAATGTTTTAATCGCTTTCAAAATGTCAAAGATCATATCGGGTGGAACGTCTAGGAAGTGAAAATTATACACACCATCAGGGAGTGTCTATTCTGCAATGCCTGTTTACCTACATGGCTTTTGTGTGTGTGTGTTGTGGGGTGGGGGGGGGGGGGGGGGGGGGGGGGGGGGGGGGGGGGGGGGCTGCTGCTCTTCAACTACATTCAGCCGAAATATTTCTTGTTAGTTTTCTGCTATCAAGAAAATCTGTATTTGAAAAGTCAGGCGGAATGGTTGGCGCTAGTGGCACGGCTTTGTCTTATCTTAAGCATGTCGATAGTTACACTACCGTGTCATACTTTTTCTTCTTCTTCCTCTGCTGCTGCTACTGCTGCTGCTGCTGCTGCTGCAACACAACAACAACAACAACAACAACAACAACAACAAACAACTACTACTACTACCGCTACTACTACCACTATTACTACTACTACTACTATTACTACTACTATTACTACTACTACTACTACTTCTCCTGCTGCTGCTGCTGCTGCTACTACTAGTACTGCTGCTGCTGCTACTAGTACTGCTGCTGCTGCTGCTGCTACTACTACTACTACTGTTGCTGCTGCTACTACTACTACTACTACTACTTCTTTTTTCTTCTTCTTCTTGTTAATTTCTTTCGATGCGATTTTTTTCAGAATGTAAGTTTTTTTTTCTCCGTATGGGGTAGAAAACCTTAAAAAGTCCCTCAGTGGTCGGTTTGGGGTTATAACGATAATAAAAAAATCCTTTTAGATTATAGACTAACAGGACTTGTGGTCATAACTCTGAAATCGCCATTGTGACGAAGGGAAAAACAACTGTTGGAGCTAGGGTCAGTGTTGATGATCATTTCAGTGCCTTTTCAGGCAACGCAATGTAAGACTAACAGCTCTAAGCTGTGAAAAAACGTAAAAATCCACAATGGTTTTAAACTCCAACCCCTTTGCTCTATGTAACACAAAAGAGCGAGAGAATCACTTCAGAAATGACGAAGGTACAACGCCTCCAAACAGAGTCTCTGTAAAACCATCCGACGCTGGAAAGTACTGGAATTCTAAAGCAGACAGGAACGAAAAAGTTAATGGCAACGCTCCTATAAAAAACTGTGGTTTTTAAAACGGATCGAACGCTGGTATCCAAAACAGCTGAAGAGAGGTAAAGACTAGAGCAAATAAATGAACATAAACAAAAATACCTGTCTGGAATGTTCGTCTAAAATAATATCTGATATGTGACATTAAAGATGAGATTTATCGGCATGAAGGTTCTAGATGTACTCTTGTCACGTTGATCATCATCAGGTGATAACGACTGATGCCGTGTGCTTTGCGAGCTGTTGGAAACCTTTGCTTATACATTATACATTGCCCTTAGACATTGATTAACATTTCTCCTTCTAGTAGCATTTCCCAAATCTAAACTTTTCGTTATTCGTTCTGATATGATTTTATGCATTCAGATTTGTTTGTTCTGATGTACATAAACTAACGTTGATGGTCTTTAAACACGACGAAAAAAAAACAACGACCAAAAAACATATGATTTCTAGTGTTACGAGGACGAGCAAATATTCTTGTTCGCCAAGAGTTTATGAAGAATGCTTTGATTTATCGGTTTTCAGGAGTTCAAATGTTGTGTACTGTCTTACCATCGCAAACCGTATTTGGAATAGTTACAAAATGGAGTGACTGAGCGCGGAGCTACAACAAGCTACAAACTCCGTCTTTTCACTCCCGCTTCCCCCCCTTCCCCGCCCCCCCCCCCCCCCCCCCCCCCCCCTCTCCCATAATCCCCTCTGTCATTTCCGTCTGGCGGCCATTTTATTTGGGTGCCGAATACACGGAAAGAAAAGTAACTCTACTTAAGTACTAAAGGGCGGTTGTCATACCGATGGAAGATAATAGAGAAGCTCTAATCGAATCTTGTAGTAAACCCGGGGGCTCCGAAATCAAAACGAAGCATGAGAAAGAAATGGACTAACATTCTACAGATAAGATTAAAAAAAATAGCAGATGTATCAATGTTAAGTAACTCGAAAAGAACTTGTAACAGTATCCTTTGATTAATTAAATTCTGTGTAAAATCGACAAAAAGAACCTTACTGTTATCAAAATTACCTAGACAAGTTAATAATATAAAAGCTTTTCCACACGAATGTCGTTTTTAAAACCTACTTTAGAGAAGAAGAAGAAGAAGAAGAAGAAGAAGAAGAAGAAGAAGAAGAAGAAGAAGAAGAAGAAGAAGAAGATTATCGACATAGATGAACCAGACCCACTGAGAAATGATGCAAAGATTCACAGTCATGACAGAAGAAGAAGAGGAAAAAGAAGGAAGAAGAGGAGGAGGGGGAGGAGGAAGAGAAGCAGCAGCAGCAGCAGCAGCAAAAGAACGAACGAAGCTATCTGCATGTCAGTGACGCACAGTTCTTCCAGATTGTCTAGAACGCTTTTTTTTTCTCCCGTAACTAATTACTGCTGCTGCTTCTGTTTACTGTTACTGCTGCCGCTGTTGCTGCTGCGCTGCTGCTGCTGTCATTGCCGCTGCCTACTACTACTAGAACTGGTGCTGCTGCAATTTGCAGCTGCTGCTGCTACTACTGCTACCACTCCAACTGCCAGCTAATGGCTCTACACACTACCTCTACTGTACCTGCTGTTTACTGCTCTGATGCTGTCTGCTACTGGTACAATTCCTGCTACTACTACACTACTGCTGTTGCTGCTGCTGTCGCCAAGGTGGTCACTGTTACTGTTGTCACTGGTGCAATGCTGCTGTGGCTGGCTGTTGTCAAGGTGGTCACTGTTACTGTTGTCACTGGTGTAATGCTGCTGGGGCTGCTGTTGTCAAGGTGGTCACTGTTACTGTTGTCACTGGTGTAATGCTGCTGTGGCTGCTGTTGTCAATGTGGTCACTGTTACTGTTGTCACTGGTGTAATGCTGCTGGGGCTGCTGTTGTCAAGGTGGTCACTGTTACTGTTGTCACTGGTGTAATGCTGCTGGGGCTGCTGTTGTCAAGGTGGTCACTGTTACTGTTGTCACTGGTGTAATGCTGCTGGGGCTGCTGTTGGTACAAGCACAAAACATCAACTTTTACCACGACAAAAACAACGACATTATTGACGCCGCTGTTGCTTCTGCTTGGTGCTCCTGCTGCTCCTGCTGCTTCCACCAGTACTTCGTTCACTACTGCTGCTCCTGCTGCTTCCACCGGTACTTCTTTCACTACTGCTGCTTCCACCACTACTTCGTTCACTACTGCTGCTGCTGCTGCTGCTTCCACCGGTACTTCTTTTCACTACTGCTGCTCCTGCTGCCACCACTACTTCTTCTTTCACTACTGCTGCTGCTGCTACACTACTGCTGCTTCCACCAATACTTCTGTCACTACTGCTGCTCCTGCTGCTTTCCACCAGTACTTCTTTCACTACTGCTACTACTGCTGCTTCCACCACTACTTCTTTCACTACTGCTGCTACTGCTGCTTCCACTAGTACTTCTTTCACTACTGCTGCTCTTCCACCACTACTTCTTTTCACTACTGCTGCTACTGCTGCTTCCACCAGTACTTCTGTCACTACTGCTGCTACTGCTGCTTCCACCAATACTTCTGTCACTACTGCTGCTACTGCTGCTATCCACCAATACTTCTGTCACTACTGCTGCTACTGCTGCTTCCACCAATACTTCTGTCACTACTGCTGCTACTGCTGCTTGCACCGATACTTCTTTTCACTACTGCTGCTACTGCTGCTTCCACCAATACTTCGTTCACTACTTGCTGCTACTGCTGCTTCCACCACCAATACTTCGTTCACTACTGCTGCTACTGCTGCTTCCACCATTACTTCTTTCACTGCTGCTACTACTGCTGCTTCTACCAATACTTCTGTCGCTACTGTTGCTACTGCTGCTTCGACTAGTCTACTGCTGCTTGCTTCCACCAGTACGTCTGTCACTACTGCTGCTACTGCTGCTTCCACCAGTACGTCTGTCACTACTGCTGCTACTGCTGCTTCCACCAGTACGTCTGTCACTACTGCTGCTACTACTGCTGCTTCCACCAGTACGTCTGTCACTACTGCTGCTACTGCTGCTTCCACCAGTACTTCTGTCACTACACTACTGCTGCTCCACCTCCAGAACTTCTGTCACTACTGCTGCTACTGCTGCTTCTAACCAATACTTCCGTCACTACTGCTGCTACTGCTGCTTCCACCAGCACTTCTTTCACTACTGCTGCTACTGCTGCTTCCACCAGCACTTCTGTCCACTACTACACTGCTGCTACACTTACTTCACCAGCACTTCTTTCACTACTGCTGCTACTGCTGCTTCCACCAGCACTTCTTTCACTACTGCTGCTACTTCCACTACTACTTCTGTGCTACTTCTTTTCTACCAGCACTTCTTCCACCACACTGCTTTCACTACTGCTGCTACTGCTACTCCACCAGTACTACTTCTTTCACTACTGCTGCTACTACTGCTGCCACCCAGCACTACTTCTTCACTACTGCTACTACTGCTTCCACCACTACTTCTTTCACTACTGCTGCTACGCTGCTTCCACCACACTTAGCACTTCTTTCACTACTGCTGCTACTGCTGCTTCCACCACTACTACTTCTTTCACTGCTGCTTACTGCTGCTACTGCTGCTTCCACACACTACTTCTTTCACTACTGCTGCTACTGCTGCTTCCACTTCCACTACTACTTCTTTCACTACTGCTGCTACTGCTGCTTCCACACCACTTCTTTCACTACTGCTGCTACTTCTGCTTCCACCAGCACTTCTTTCACTACTGCTGCTACTGCTGCTTCCACCAGCTACTTCTTTCACTACTGCTGCTACTGCTGCTTCCACCCACTTACTTCTTTCACTACTGCTGCTACTGCAGCACTTCTGTCACTACTTCTGTCACTACTGCTGCTCCTACAGCACTGCTTTCACTACTGCTGCTAGCTACTTCTTTCACTACTGCTGCTACTGCTGCTTGCCCACCAGTACTTCTTTCACTACTGCTGCTACTGCTGCTGCTTCCACCAGTACAACTTCTTTCACTACTGCTGCCACTGCTGCTGCTTCCACTGCTACTTCTGCTTTTCCACCAGTACTTCTGTCACTACTGCTGCTTCCACCAGTACTTCTTTCACTACTGCTGCACTGCTGCTTCCACCAGTACTTCTGTCACTACTGCTGCTACTGCTGCTTCCACCACTACTCTGTCACTACTGCTGCTACTGCTGCTTCCACCAGTACTTTCTTTCACTACTGCTGCTACTGCTGCTTCCACCAGTACTTCTTTCACTACTGCTGCTACTGCTGCTTCCACCAGCACTTCTTTCACTACTGCTGCTACTGCTGCTTCCACCATTACTTCTTTCACTACTGCTAACTAC
>JADBJO010009647.1:77500-81291 GCA_016801955.1 Conus betulinus
TGTTAAAATGAAAGTTGATTTTAAAAAACAACTCCCTTTACCACTTATTTCCTCTGGTTTGGGGGATTTTCATCGATGAAATCACAATCTTCGAATACATGACTTTCTCCTTTAGTTGACGTCACATTTCCGACCTTTGCGTTCACACGTGACGCTATCTTTGCGCAAGCTGGAAACCAACAAAGAGTCCCCGTTTCTTTGATTTTTAATCTGTGTGCTTGGAAGCGCCTGGATTGTCCCTTGATGGCCATATGAAAGAACATGAGAAGAATCAACTTTCAGACACAAGAGAAATTCTCAAAACAATCTAATTACGCGCCAGTCTATAAATACGTGACCCCTTACACAAGGCCTTGGCTGATTCATTTTTGGTGTGCAGCCAAACGCTCGGGGTCCTTTAAGTTGAGGGGCCCATGTACTCAAGGACAAGAAACATTATAGTTAGAGCTTTAGTTGCCCATCGAGCCCGTAAATCGGTAAGAAATTTCTTCTTTTTATCATTATTTTGTTCGTGGCCAGCTCTGAATTAGAACGGTTCCGGGATTAGCATGTCTTTCGACGGCGAAAACCCCCAAAATGCATAGGTTTCCAGAAAAACAACAACAAAACAACAACAACAACAACAACAACACACACACACAGAATTGTCTTGGATGTTCTTTGCCTTGCTGAAGGAGACCCGATAAGGTCCTAACGCGTCGTGTTTGTTTTGTGATTTGTTATTTCGTTTGCAAGGCGCAGCACTTCTGTCTTTGCTATCGTTTTCATTCCTGCCTACCGTCTTTTTCTTCGAGGAAAACCAGCATACGATAGGCTGGCACTTCAGAACGTTCTCACTGTCAGAGAGGTCTCCACCCTAACTGTATAGGGCATTTTTACATACCCCCATCCATCCAAACACGCGGCAGAAATGTCAGTACGTTGACCATGGGTGGCCGTGTCATGCAGAAGACTGACCATATTACATCCAAACAAAAACATTCAACGCCTTCTCCTTGCGCTCAACTCTGAAGCGATCTGAAGTGATCAAAGCTAAGTGCATTTTTTTCGTTATTTTTATTTTTGTTTTTGTTTCACCTGAAGAAGACCTAAGAGGTCGAAAACGTGTTGTGTTTTTTGTCTTGTGACTCGTTTTGTTCACGTTTCTCTGGGCGGTTCGCTGACATTTATTTAAGATTTGTTTAGATTTCCGCCTGCAGTCGTCTCACTTTGCAACTAGACATATTACATCCAAACAAACAAACAAAAAAAAAGGTAGGTAGGCACTCAAGGTCTGACCCCGCGCGCTGTGCTAATGCGTAGGTCAGACATCCGCTGAGTCGTAGCCACGAGACCCTCTTCTTCAATTTCTCATCTTTGTTGTTAATTCATTTATCCATCAGTTTCAAATCATGCGTAGTGTGGTCTCAAAACTTAGCGGATATGGTGTAGCGTATATGGACTAGTCCGCACGCAGTGACGTGACGCCTCCTTGATGAAACTGAAACTGAAAACCTCCATATTTCCATGACGGAGGAACATCATCCGGGCAGTGACGACAAAGGGGAAGCACAGCAACGTTAGCTGCGTCTCAGTGTGAAGAAAATGGCTGACCAATCTTGGGAAAAAAAAAAAAAAAGAACGGATCAGATGCCGACCATCAAACGTTAGTCCAGGGACGGAATACAGTTCGCTGTGCGCTGAATGCATTGGACTGACCAGCTGGTTGTGTGTGTGTGTGACGGTGACGCAGTGGATGAGAGGGTCACGATGAACGAGTGAAAAAAAAAATAAAAACACACACCACACCTACTGTGTCCTGTAAAAAAAGTGAAGATGGATTCTTGACGGAAGAGAAAAATGAGAAGCAAAAAAAAAAAAATCCCAAACGCTATCATATTGCGTCCATCCAAGTAATGGGGACGAAACGGGAAGGAGATAGAGAGAGAGAGAGAGAGAGGAGAGGAGAGAGAGAGAGAGAGAGGAGAGAGAAAAGCTGCCATTCTGCTTATTAATTAAGGACAATCGTGCCAAGTCACCTTTTTCAAACCCTCAACACCTAAACCCAGTCATGTAAACCAAACGCGCCGTTCATTTTTAGGGATGAAGACACCACACGATCCCTCCTTGTCAAAGGGTCACCCCGCCTTTAACTGACTGCCTTTTATTTAAGGACCTTCAATTGAAGACTGGGACTTACGAACCTGAAGGGAAAGCATATAAAATAATAATGTTAATTTTATATAGCGGCCTATTCTCTTAAAAATCAGATGGCTCTAAGGCGCTTTACTACATAACCCCCCCCCCTCCCCCCACTTACCCCCCCCCCCCCCCCACACAACACAACACACGCACACACAACACCTACCACACATCGCCCGCGCCGTCGTGTGCGCGCGCAACTCCGCGCAGGAGCGCTGGCGCGCAACGTGCTCACGCGCTGACCATACATACACCCACGCTCACAGACATACACGCTGCACGCACGCTTCCCATCAACACAGCGACACAAACAACCACCAGGCACTGACGTGTGCACGCAACAAACCCACTCGAGACACTCGGAAGGTGGATTAGAAAGTTGGGGAGAGGGAGAGGGGGGTTACGACTGATGAAAGAAATTTGTTTTAAACGGCCGACGGCAAAAGAACGCCGATTTGAAAGGGATGAAGGTAGGTGTCTGACACTGATGGGACAGTGTATTCTCCAGACAGTTGGTCCCTGGAAGGAGAGAGAACGTTGACCAAAAGATTCTGGTTCTGCCAAACAGCTGGAAGAGAATCTTCATAGCTCTTTCTCTCTACAGGCAAATCTCACATGAGTGAGACATTACCATCGCACCGCAGACTAATCAAAAGAACATTGTCAAATAACCTCTTAAGCAGACTCCTGCATTGTGATTTTTTTTTAAGTGCTTTAACAAGAAGATCCATGTTGTTTTCGTCTTGGATAATGTGTGACGGATGAATCTCATGAGTTTTTTTTTTAGCGAAGCCTTTTTGTTTAGACTGTTGAAGGTCGATTGGGCTTAACAACCGAAGTCTTTAGGTGTTGCCGTAAACAGTACTCTCTCTATTTCTTCCCCATCCTTCACGGGAGTTACGACGTCCCTTTTCGCCAAGGCCCCTCGCGTGCTCGATGTGGCGTTACACCCAACGAGGGACGGAATTCAATTCAACGATGGACTATACGTCTGGTGTTACACCGGCTTTATCTCCATGTTTGACGGCCTGGGCCTCGTTCGACACCCGAGTGAATCGATTGAGCACAAGTTTAATGGTTTTTTAGGTCATTGCTTTGACATTCAGCTGTGCGGACTTTTGTGTGCGAACGGACAAAAACAGATAAAAATAAAAACCATAATGATGACCACCTTCTATAGTGGTCCATCCTACCATGCTAGCTACATGCGCGCTTTTAAACAAGTTTTAAAAAAACAAAAAACAAACCAATAATTTACGATATACTACACGCACGGCGGGCCAGACCCACAGACCACATAACCACAGACACTACACACACACACACACACCACCGGGCACACAAGCACACACACACACCACACACCACACACAAAAACGCGTGGGCAACAAACCGCGCTGCGCGTACAAAATGAACCAATCGTCTCTTTTCTTGCCTGTAAAAACACACACACCACACAGCCCACGCCGTGCGCGCGCGCGCGGCGTGCGCATAAAACAATGCAACACAACCCAACACACCCCACACACACACACACACAACACACACACATCATACAGATATATATATATATATATTATATATATGTTAATAGACACACCATCACACAC
>JADBJO010009648.1:0-15000 GCA_016801955.1 Conus betulinus
TTTGATTCCAATATTCCACTTTTGCATGAATTCATTCCGGTTCGTTCTTTTAGAGCCGAGTGACAATATTTTTTTTCAGTTTCTTCCATACCCAAGCGATTTGTCTCGCTCTTATTGCTGACCCATTTTTTTAAACTGTTTCTTAGATCGTACAGCTATCTGGCATTCTTATGTCTACCATATGTTACCGACATATTTACCAATTTTCATATGATTACGTTTTGGTAAAGACCCACTCAGCAGGTTGTTAATACGATGTGATAAATTTTAGAATAGATTGTGTTCATGTTTTCATTTTGTATAGTTTTCTGTAATTCTTGAAAGTTACACCTTTCACATGCATGAAAATAGAATGAAAAAGATAACTTGTATTATACTTTTTCTGATGACATGAAAAATATCAGATCACCCAGTGATAAATCAGTTGTGTTGCTGGACATGAAAAATGTCTGCAACAGTACAGTAATGCCAGACCAAGGGTTGTGAAACTGGGGCTTTCTGGAACGCTGGATGATATTACTAAGATGATGTTTAAAGTCAGCAGTTCTGTCAGTTTGTAAGTGAAGAATGAGGTAGAGTTTTCATGTCTGTGTCATCACGTCTGACACCAGCTCTGTTTGTACATTATGGTGTATTATGTAAACATCCACTACAGCTGCTAAGGAACATAAAACAAGTCAGCCTGCTCATTTCAAAGAAAAAGTAAGCATGCACAAACAGTCAGTGTATCTTTTGTTCATTTAATTCTTGAAACAATGGACAAGGGTCAGTTGTAACACTTTTCTGTATGGACATAAAAGAATAGTGGATCTTATTATTTTTTTTTTACAACAGTAAGCATAAATGCAATAAAAACATGAATAAGATCAGTTTCAAAAGCAAACAGGATGGTCAAACCATACTTCGTTATTCATTTTTAAGTCAATCAAATATGAAAAATAGAAGGGGGGAATCCCTTATACAGGTGCTTTGGTATAATGAGCCACTG
Organism: Conus betulinus; assembly: GCA_016801955.1. NCBI lineage: Eukaryota > Metazoa > Mollusca > Gastropoda > Neogastropoda > Conidae > Conus > Conus betulinus. The sequence continues at coordinate 989 of JADBJO010009648.1, forward strand.
CAGTCCACATGTTTGCGGAAAAACCATAAGTGCTCATTGGAACAACTTGATATTGAATTTTAAACAGATCAGTTCATAAACAATCAAGAAAGCTTTGCACAATGCTACAGTCTGACTGACACTGACACAAAAGTTTACTTCACGGGAACTGTATCGTGTAATGTACATATATGTAGTCAAATATATCATTCAGCATAATAAATCGTTATTTTTTTTTCGTTTTATCTTTAGCGCTACAGATCATCCAGTTAGGGCATATTTTTGTTTCTTTTCTGCTTTCTCATGATAACAGTTAATTCTCTTCCCATCCCCCTTTGTGGATTCTTTCCATTTCTTTTTTTACACCTTTGTTTCTTTTCTGCTTCATCCTTATAACATTTAAGTCCCTTTTCATCCCCTTTGCGGATTCTCTCCATTTCTTTTATTACACTAGGTGATCTCCCCCCTCTCTCTCATCATGATGACATCTCAATAAAAAAAAGGTCATTTCAAAATGTTTCAATCACCAATTTATGTGATGGGACATTAAATTAGGATGTGTGTGTGTGTGTGTGGGTGTGTGTGTGTGTGTGTGTGTGTGTGTGTGTGTGTGTGTGTTTCTGTGATGGGAGTGGGAGTGGCTTATGGATGGACTGAAATATTACTCCAGGAGTTTCAGTTGAATGAGATATTTAAAAAGATAATGATAATGATAACAACACAGAATGCCTTGAATCTGATTTCAAAAATTAAAACTGTATTTTTACACTTGACCAGTCATTCTAACAGTAATAGCAGTTTACTTATATAAAAACTCTTACTTTTCACTCAACCTTATGCATTATATGATACATCTGTTATTTAATGATCAATTTTGAACAACACAATGCTAGAATTTTAGGAAATATTCACAACTGACCTTGAGTTTACAATATTGATGTAACTGACCATTCAGACGCCCCCTCTATTACGGTCCGCAACGTCATAAAGCATAAGAATAACCAAATCTAATTTGTATCGCTTGTGATCGGTTTTGCTTTCATACGCGTAAAACGCAAGTGTCAGATGTGATTTCTGGCATTTCCACGGTGGGGACAGTAGCAACTGCGGAATTGACGGAAATTCAAATGAAGTGATGAAAAACGAAGCCGCCTACGTAACGGTTGGCACTTTCGTGTTCAGCAGTGTTTCGCACATATCTTAAAGGCAGTTAGCGTCCACCACGAGGCCAATCAGAAATGTTTTCATTATATTTTGCTCATGTGTGTGATTCTAAGAGTCAGTTGTGTCGAGGTAAACATTGGTGGGCATGAATAAACGTTTAGTGATTCTTCTCCCTTCTGACATCGTCTGCTCCTGGTTTCGTGTCCGCTGAAAAACACGTGAACCGGCGAACGGATACAAATTGCAAATGGCTGAAAAACGAGCAGTGCGGTATATTTTTATCCACCAAAAGGTCGGTGATGTCGATCAGACATGAGCCCAGTGCACAGTAAATTTGTTCTGTTTTTTGAAAAAATATGCTGACCAAACCGCTGAATCAGTGGATTTACTGTGTCAGTGACACACCTCGGTTTGAAGAAATAACGAAACGTTGGGTCGGACCTGGTAAAACAGAAAGCAGTAATGAGATGCTAAAAGGGCATATCTCCAGGACATGACGAACCACATCTGACCAAGCATTCTTTTGGATTCGACTTAAACTTCACTAGAGAGCAAGTGAATGTGGTTTCAGGACAAAAAACGTTAACGAAATTCGGCATGGCCGATTTCGACTTTTTTTTCAAATAAAAATCAGTTTTACCGACACAATCCAGTATATCTCCCTGATATTGTGGCAATTATCTCTTTAAGATTCAAGCAACAAAAATACACCCAAACAAAGGGGGGGGGGGGGGGGGGGGGGGGGGGGATGTTTTGGATAGTTTATTTCTCCAATCAAAACACAAGGGTATGCCACCATGACGTTTTGTCACTGTCTCATGTATGCTTTTGTATCTAATGAGGAGTTGCGTATTCATGTCTTGACATGAATTTCGAAAGTTGAAGTCATGCGACTCCAAATGGTTACCTCTTGACCTTCCCTTCCCTCAGATCTCTGGGGAAATATGAAAGGTCGTCCAAGTTTAAATCGTGATATAGCTTTGTGCATATCTAGGTAGTCATTTAGAAGAATGAGGTTCAAAACAAGCTCTTCGTTCCCATAGAGGTTGGGATTTATTCTAGGCATTCTGATGAAAGGAATGAAAACTCTTGATTCAAATTTAGTATTGGCTTGCAACGGCTAGTTCTTGCATTTAAGAAACTGCACTTTTCTTTACCTGCTTTTGTATACAACTGCCGTTTCGGTAGCGGGGGATTTTTCTCTCGGAGTTAAGATTGGTTCTGACTCCATTTCCCTACAGTCCTTCGAATGAGACTGTAAACCGAGGTTCCGTGTGTGAACGCACGCACAACATCTTGCACACACGTAAAATCCCATCACCAACTTCGGAAGAGAAGGCCAGTTTGGCTGTTAGTATAGTTAAACATAGCATGCACCTTCCCCGAAGTGGGAGTATGGCTGCCTTAAGGGCGGGATAAAAAACGGTCATACACACAAAACTCCATTCTTATACAGGGGGTGTCTGCAGGAGTATCAGCCTGCATACGCAGAAGAAGAAGAAGAAGAAGTATATAACTCAATGTTTTTTTTGTGTTTTTATTTATTTATTTATTTATTTTTTTACAGTTTTCAGTCTGCATTATCCCATTACATTATATAACCTAATGTGATCATGGCTTATCAATTTGCTAACAACAGAAATCAATGGCAGTGATTATGCTTTTACTAAGATTTTATTGTCTGTTATGTAGTGGTCAGTCACCAATTCTTTATTTCCCGGAAGACTGTTGTATTCGTGAAGTAAAGTAACAACGCCTCACTTTTGGCTGTTAGATATTTCACGTTCCACCACCGACGAATGAATGAATCAGTTAGCATGCTTTTTCTATGTGTCCAAACATATTCATGAGTTTCACTGTTATGTCATCATTACCTGGTGCGATCCATTCCAGACTTGACTAATGCTAAATCTGTTTCTCCTTTTTGCCGTTCAGCTTTTAAAAATTGCAACGTTACCTTTATATTACTTTGTAAATATAACAATTGTCATAGAAATGTCTTTTTAGTCCTATTCCCGCAGTCTATGAAAGAATACAGTACTGAACAGAATTGTGTTTGCTCTTTGAGCATTTCCTATTGATTGATAACGATTTATGTGGTCATTTCCCCTTTGCATTGCGTAACATTGTTTTCTGACATAAATTTTACTGCCCCAAAATTAAAAAAAACAAACATCATGTAATCTTTTCTCTGTCCTCATTCCCTATCTGTTGCTCGGATTTATGCACCACTAGCCTTTTCAATGGATATTTTGAGATCTATATAAACAAATCATTAGTTTGTTTTGTGCGTTTTTATTAATGATTTATTTTTTCATTTCATTTCATTTATTCATTTTATTTATTTATTTTGCATGTAGCTTCGCTTTCCTCTGGAGGTTGTTTTGTGGGTTTAAGATTTCATGTCGTTTATTTTCTGCTTGAAAATTCCCATGAAATATGCGAACATTGAAAAACTGTGACCTTACACCAGTCCCACAGATCAGGGATTTCCCCCAAACATTGGTTTGCTTTCACTTTACCACTTATTTAACATCTCACTTCTTTCATTGATAAACACTCTGTCCTTCAAATTGTTGCAATTAAATGACCAGTATCGTGGCGCTCCTATAAATCACAGTTATCAATTTAAATGCTAATTGCTTTATGATCTGTGTGTCAGCAGCTAGTAGCATGTTATCTGAAACAGATAAAAAAAAACTTACCCCCCCCTCCCCCCGATTTCTAAAAAAATTCAAGTCACCAAGCTATAAATGAAATTTGCTTCTTTTGGGTGTAATCCATTTATCTCCTTGAAAGACTCTCCAGAGATCAAATTGTTAAGTACTGACCACAGAGCGTTGATATTACCATTTCATTTTCATTTTGGGAAAGAGTTAGACTTCCAGTCCTTAAAAAGGGCAGCACATTTACTTATATATGTTCTGTCTTTCGGAATATTAGCGACATAGAAAAATCCTTCAAGAGGTTTTAAGTTCAAAATGTCCTTGAAAGTTTCTAAAAATCAATGCACACTTTCCTTTGCTATGAGCGGTTCCATTATAATAGAATAACTCCTCTTCCACGCTGTTCTTTTTTTTTCCATAACTCTATTTTATTTGATTATGTATGTATTTCTTGAAGGCGATTTATCCTGATTTCTTTAAGGGGGAGGGGGGGGGGGGGGGGGGGGGTAGGGGGGACAAATAATGAAAATAATATTTTTCTTACGTCTCATCTTCATGCCTCGAGAGTTCAACGATATCGTGCTTCCCCTATTCATTTTCCTTGTTGATAATGTGACGTTTTAGTCCCCTTTTATATTTCTAATTGGTACACATAATCAGAGCTATCGTCCTGAATATTTACCTTGTCCCTGTGCATCCAAAAGAAACACCAAAAATCAGGCATCAAGTGGCACCACATTACCGTATTCATCGATAAAGTCTGATTCTGAGCTGTGGTGGGATTGATTCCATCGTCTGAGTTTATCAGGATGCTGTTGTGGCGCTGAATCCTGAAGGTGGTGAATTTTCTGGGGTAGCTAATTGCAAGGCTGCTGAGGGATAATTTTAAACAGTCTGACTTGTATGACGTGGTGGTCTCTTCATTTTGGTTGGAATGCTGGGAGACGTTGGGCTGCCGGGTAAGTCTTCTAGGGTCATTCCCTATATAACACTTTTGATATGGTACGCTGGGGACTGATATTTGCCCTGTCATGATTGGTACTCTTTCTGATACTCTTAAGAACAGAGCTCTTTCTGTGGATGCTATACTCCCTACTGGACATCAACAGTCATTTAACACAGCTGACTGCTTGCTTCATGATCTCATTTTTTTAAGCACAAGCAACATGTATTGGGCAGGAACGCTAATAAGCACCACCAGACATCTTCTGCACTCTGTCACCATCTCTTTCATAATAGCCTTTTGTGGCAAACGTAAGGCCTAAATGGAACTTCTTCCCCACAATATTTTGGAGGGGATAAAGGTGAAACATGTGTATGCAGAAATCATCTGCCGTTTTCCAGCTTGCAAGTGAGGAAAAATTGAGACAACACGACTCTGAGACGAGGGAATGCAATCAGGTAGTTTGCATACAGACCGTTAACTGAAACTTCAGTGTGTAAGCATGCAGGTAAATCGAATGATACTGTCTTTATGCCTTAAAGGATGCTGACATTGAAATCCATTATGATAAACAAACACTAAAACTCCACTCACAGTGAAACTCCATGGAAGAAAAAAAAGGAAATAATCACTAGGAGTGAAAAATCGAGGAGAGAACTCACACTGACAGAAAAGCTAAGAGATGAGAGCTTTATTTGAAAAAAAAAAACTTCCAATGCACTGGTTTTATTTATTTGAACCTCTCTCAGATTCACTAACGTTTGGATACCTCTGGATGTTGACGCTCTTGACATGCTGTGCTTGAATTATCACAGGCATGTTTTAATCTAACAAGCAAGCATAAGTGTGCCCACGATTTGACTACAATATGTTACTGGTATATTTACATTGGTTCTCCCCTTGCGATTGAGAATGCTGAATTGCTAAAAACTGGATGGAAGATCAACATTCCATCATATTTTGAGGTTTCTACCTTTTATGTTGCAACGTACATCTGTGACAATTGACCTGGTTTTCCAAACGGCTGTAACTCACACAGTGAATAACTGGCGTGCGAATCTTACTGAAGATTTATTACAAAACCAAACGTTTGCATTGCCTACAAGCTTCCTCTATTCAGGTCATATTCTGGTCTTGATCTTCGACCAATGACCTAGGATTTGCGTCGGGTTTATGTTCTCACCATAACCAGTATTTACATTATGCTTGGCAGAGGAAGAAAGTAGAATGTCTTTGATAATTTTAATTATTACGATATGTTATGACCTCAAGCTTTGACCAGCAACAGCATCACAGATGAGAGAAATGAACACTTATACCCATATGATATTGGTCTTGCAGCTGAGACTACTGAAACAAATGCTAACGTGATATGGTTCTTGCATGGAACACAAATTTCAGTGGGGTGGTACATACTGTGATCATAAGCAGAATTTACGAATTTCAGATGAAAGTAATACGTTTTTTTGTTTATGATCAAAGTGTCATTTTTGTTTTGATTTCTATTGATTAAAATGCTATTCAGCTATGCCTTTTACCCAGACAAACCGTGTTTCATCACTGTATGTTACAGTGTCATAACTTGCAAGAATACTTTAGCAAATTTTATCTTGCTGAGTGTGTATAACTTCATTGCAAAAACGTGACTTCTGTATCACTACATTCACTACTTGTTTCAATCAGTATATTTTAAAGATGTACGTCCAACAGACTGCAGACAAAGGCCACTGTCAGAAATTGGCCGTCGAAAAATACTGTTGTGATGGATTGTTTGTTGTATATGTAGTTGGATGTTATTTAATCCGTTAGTTACATTTCAAACAACGAAGATAAATCAATAATAACATTTGGTGTTTAAAGTTTTGATCAAATGTCTGTACAGAATTACCCGTGTTTTGCTTTGCTGTTTGAGATCAGAAATGGACAACAGATGGAATGAAAATGGCCGCTGTTCCTCCATCGCTCATGGCTGGGTCACAACAGAACGAACTTATTACAAATGGGTGGGACAAACACACATTGCAGCAGTTTAATACCCGATAAAGGCGTGTATAATAGGACAAAAGAGTATGTAAGTCCATGGGTGGTAGGCTGGCAGCACCAAAATATGACAGTGAGTGGCACTGGGTAATTTATACATACATAGTATCAAAACAACACGTTAACTCTGCTGGGACAATAGTTGGTATATGTTGGGGTAATATGTCGGTACCGAATATGTACAGAAGAATCGCTATAGCTAATGATAGAACAGTGCTTTATCATCAAGTGACAGCTACTGGCCTCTTATCAAGTGGGTTTGAGAAATGCGCATTGTTGAAATATCAGATATATCTTTACTGCCTTTTTTGTCATCATAACCTAGATACGCTGTGTGAGTTTCAAAGAGAAACAACCCACAGCAAGAAAATAAAGCCAATTCCTGAGCTATTTATAAACGCTACTTACTCAAACTTCATGCAGGAACAAATTACTCAGTGTCAAGATGGTCACATGACCCATTTATGTCTGTCGTGTGGTGTGGCCCAACAATGTGTGCAGCAAACACAAAACTCTGTGTTTCTTTTCTAAAACGTCGTCTGTCAGCCAGCAGCTCCCTAGCAAGCGAATTGTTTTCTTAATCTGCGACCACACAGACACAACACTGTCCTACTCCTTTGTGTGTGATTTCAGGCCTGACTGCCCTGATCAGAGTGACGAATCTTTCTGTGAACACCCTCTGTGTGACGCTTACACCTGTAAGAATGGTCAGTGTGTGCCTGGCAGCAAGCGTTGTGATAAAATACATGACTGTTTAGATCATTCCGACGAAACGAATTGCGAGGGTTATCAAAGGATTGCTGTGTCAAGTACATATCTGACTGCACCTGTGCTGATCAATTTTGATGGGATTAAAACCTTTATTCTGACGAAAATGAAACCTGGTGAACTATGTCCTGACACCCACTATCGTTGCCCTGGTGATGTAAATGACTGTCTGCCTGTATACACGCGTTGCAACGGAATGTATGACTGTGTTGGGCATGAAGATGAAGAGGGCTGTGAAGAAATGACATGTCCAGGGTTTTTTCGGTGCCGATTATCCAGTGTCTGTGTTCACAGTGACCACATATGTGATGGATGGCCACACTGTCCTCTTAACGATGATGAACTATTTTGTGGCATGATATGCCCGAGAACATGTTTGTGTCATGGGCACATGTTTCTGTGTTCTCAACATTTTTCAACCTCTCTCTTCCCCCAGCTCCGCTATCTGGATGGTGCAGGTTCGGGAATGACGCCCCTTGATTTCAAAAACAGCTTTTATCTCGTTCATCTCTCTCTTGCAAAGTGTTTCGTGAACCTGTTTGCTAATATCACGCTCTACAACTTGCAGTTTTTGGATCTCTCCGACAACGATATAAAGCACGTTGACATGGCAACATTTGTTGGCTTAAGAAGTCTGCGTACACTGTCCCTGTCTAGAAATCCTCTGGATACACTGTTTGGTGACCCAGCAGGTGTTACATATCAGAAATCACTGAAAATGCTTGACCTTTCACACACAAAGCTGAAAGTATTTGACAGTCAAGTCATTTCAAGATTCATGTCATTAAGAACACTTAATCTATCGTTTTCTACGATCCATACGATTGGACCCAATGGATATAAGTCTATACCATTTTTAACAACAATATCAATGGTAGGTGTTCCTGTAAAAACGTTCCCACCTGATATATTCAGAGGTCTTCCTCATCTAAGCAGTATTTCTGCTCAAAATTATAAATTCTGTTGTAAAAATATTCTTCCAGGCCATTTTAAAGCCACTTTTTGTAATGCCCCTAAAGATGAAATTTCCTCCTGTGGGGATTTATTACGTACAGATTCGTACCGTGTGTTTCTGTGGCTGATCAGCTGTCTGGCTGTGGTAGGCAATGTGTTTTGTTTTATTCTTCGTCTGTGTACTCAGAAGACCTCAATGACTAGCTATAGTTTATTTGTCAGTAACCTAAGTTTGTCTGATCTGCTGATGGGTATCTACCTTTCCATGATTGGCGTGGCTGATGAAGTATACCGTGGAAGATATCTATTTCATGATGACATATGGTAAGCAGTGGGACGTGTAAGTCAGCTGGGTTTCTGTCTCTTCTGTCTAGTGAAGTGTCTGCAATGATAATCTGGCTTATTTCATTCGATCGCTTCATCGTGATCCAGTTTCCATTTGGAAATGTTCGATTTGAGAGGAATTCTGCATTAATGGCGTGCATTGTGACTTGGTCAGTAGGCGTAGTTTTAGCAATGTTGCCACTGCTTCCACTGACATCCCGCTGGGAGTTTTACAGTCAGACTGGAATCTGTGTTCCTCTGCCTATTACCAGACTAGAGTTCAAAGGATACTTTTATTCGTTCAGTGTGTTGATAGTTTTCAACTTCATTCTATTCATGATGATCTCAGCATGTCAGCTTTTATATTTTGGTCAATAAAGAAACATTCAATGGTAATGGATGCTACAAAAATCTCACAAGACATTACTATCGCCAGGAGGTTGATAACTGTGGCTGTGACAGACTTTTTGTGCTGGTTTCCAGTAGGCCTGTGTGGAATTCTGGCTTTCACTGGTGTTCCTATTCCAGGCGAAGTAAACGTGGCTTTTGCTATCTTTTTTCTACCTTTAAACTCTGCTCTAAACCCCTTTGTTTATACATTGAACACTCTAATTGAGAAAAGACGGAAAGCAAGCGAAACAAAACTTTTAAGATGGTTAGAAACGCATGATGCTATAGTCTAAGTTCAATTTGATGGGAAGCCGAGTATAATGAGGTTACATGTTGCCTTAAAATACAGCAGATGACATTTGAAACTATTCAGCAGTCAAACACCGTTGTTGAACTATTTTTGTCAATTTTTTCTTTGAAGGATTTGAAAGATTAGATGCAAGCCAATGATCTGATATACACACAAATTATCATATACAGAAGTACAGTGTCCTCATAGTGGAACAGGGTGAATGAATATACCCATACAAAAACAAAACAGAGAGGCAGTGTTCCACAGAATTACAGAGAAGCGAGAAGGAACCGTTCAAGCGGTGGCTGGCAGCGATAGTGGTATGAATCATCCTATCCCTGTCAGAAAGAGAAGTCAGGGGATGTATTGACAACACGTGACACTTTCATACGCTTGCCTGTGTTCAAGTTCTCTCCAAATCTGTTTTCCTTCTTTCTAGCAAGACATCATTTGCAAGAACGCAAACAATGCGTCCTATTTTTTTTCTTTAAAGGATTTGTGTACTATCGAGTCTTCTAAAGATTAGATGGATCAGGGGGAGACGTAGAATGTGTGGGCTTTTTCTTTCTGTTTTAGAGTTTTACCGTGGTACATAACGGTTCCTCAACAACAGAGTTGATTTTTCGTGTATTTCATATGATATGATAAACACAATTATTTTTTTTACTGTTTGATGGATGAATTCCTTTTTGCTCACTGTTTTTCAATTTCAATACCTTGGAGTACTTAATGTAACACAACTTATTTTGTAGGAGTAAGCGAGTTATTTGGAGTACTAATTTCTTAAAGGTTTCTTTGTAGTGTTTTCATGTCAAGTTCTGCTCCGCTGTATTTCTGTGTTCTGCATTGTATTGTGTGTGCTGCGTTCTATTATGATGTATTGAAGCATATGTCTTCTACAATTGTGCATTACAAACTAAAAGTGCTTTATTACATCGTGATACATTGAAATGAGCTGGGTTATTTTGGGAGGGGTTGTACATAAAAAATTACAACCAACTAAAATGGACCATTCAGAATGATATCAGGAAAGTGCAATTTTGTTCTTGTAAGAAAAGGGGAAAATGATCTCTATTTCTTAATGCAGATTTCAGGAAGCAAACGACCGAAAGGCTCTTTGATTGTACAAAAATGAGAATGGACTGCAGCAAAGATATCTTAAAGAGAAAGAAGAAAAAATCCGTACAATTTAGCTCATAAAAACTACAATATGTTGCCAGTTAATGCCTCCACAGAGATACACATACACATACAGACACTCACACGGACAGAGAGAGAGAGAAAAAAAGAGTGAGAGAGAGAGAGAGAGAGAGAGAGAGAGAGAGAGAGAGAGATATACTAAAACGCCTAATAAAATTTTTAAAGTTCTCAACCCCTTGGGAAGCAACATCTGCTAAAAGTTTTAAAATCAAACAGATCTGTTCGAGCGCTGGCTCTCCTCAGGATGGTGTTGGGTCGCCTACTGCCGGTGTTATATGGCCTAATGTCACTGTTTGCACGTGCGGATTGGCTGCACGTGTTGTTCGGTTTTCAGGTTGTTTACAGTTCAGGTGCGTTTGCTGACAACAACGATTTCCATTTGTGCCTGCAGTTGTTTACTATTTCTACTTTAGTATTTAGGGGTTGCTAAGTATGGTTTGCATAGTATTAACCATTTTTCTGTTGAACATAGGTTGCATCTTTTTGAAATGTTATTGTATGGTGATGCCCTTTTTATGATTTTCCAGGATATGTTATAGTTTTTTTTTGTCTTTAAGTCTCCAAATATATTTGCTCAGTTCTGTTTGGTTTTTGTATTTTACTTTGTTGAATGACTGTTTATGGTTTGCATATCTGGTTTTGAAGTGATTTTCAGTGATCCCTATGTATGTTTCTTTTTCATTTCTGATGTCACAGTGGCTTGGTATACAATGTTGTTATAGAGGCATTTGTTGCTTAAGGGACACTGTTCTTTTGTAGTACAATTGCAGGATTTCCTTTCTTCACCCTTCTTTGCTGTGTTGCTTTTCATTTTGTTGGATGAATCAATTATATTTTAAGGTTAGGCATGCATGAATATGATAGTTTGATGGTGTTCTTGACAAAACCAGTAATTACTACAAAATGGAACCAAACGAGTACTCACAACTTCTTGATAAAAACATTCAGTTAAAACTACAAAAAAAGCTGACAAAACCATACACAACAACATCCGAAAAAAAAGAAAAAGAACTCGTACACCACATGGATCTAGGTGACAGGGTAGAAACAGCAATAAAAGAAGCCTTCATAACTCTTAAAGACCATAAACCCAATTTCCACAACAACCCAACATGTAGACTAATAAACCCATCTAAATCTGAACTGGGCAAAATAAGTAAGAAAATCCTAGAAAAAGCCATAAAAAAAAATCAAACAGGGAATACAACCTCTGGAAGAACACATATGAAGTTATCCAATGGTTCAAAAATCTTAACAAACAGAAGAAGAACACAGTATTCATCACATTCGACATAGTAGACTTCTACCCATCCATAGATGAAGAGCTACTCACTAAAGCTCTGAAATTTGCTAAATAAACACACAGACATAACAGGGTCAGAAATGGAAATCATTCTCCACACCAAGAAAACTTTACTCTACACAGCAGAAATGAAACATGGATCAAGAAAACGAACAGAAACTCAACATTTGATGTGACCATGGGATCGTATGACGGTGCCGAAACATGCGAACTGGTCGGACTGTTCATGCTATCCAACATCCAAAAACAACTCGGAAAGCAAGTCGGACTATACAGAGACGACGGCCTCGCCGCGCTAAACAACAATCCAAGAACCATCGAAAAAACACAAAAAAAAGAACTATGCAAAATTTTCCAAAACCATAACTTAAAAATCACCATCGAAGCAAACAAAAAGGTAGTGAACTACTTAGACATAACACTTGACCTCAACAACTACATATATAAACCATACAAGAAACCTAATGACACTCCCATTTATGTAAACATCAATAGCAACCACCCACCATCTATACTAAAAAACCATACCAATGGCATAAACAAGAGATTATCTAATCTGTCACATAATGAAAGAGTATTCAACAACGCAGCAGCAGAATACCAAGAGGCATTGCAAAAAAGTGGTTACAGCTACAAACTACAATACAACCCAGATAACAACATGAACAAAAAAAAAAAAAAAAAGCAGGAAAAGGAAAATCACATGGTACAAACCCTCCATATGATGGACGAGTAAAAACAAACGTAGGGAAAGAATTTTTAAAAATTCTGACAGCATCCTTCCCAAAAGAACACAAATTGTCCCAAAATATTCAACAAGAACACCATCAAAACTATCATATTCATGCATGCCTAACCTTAAAAAATATAATTGATTCATCCAACAAAATGAAAAGCAACACAGCAAAGAAGGGTGAAGAAAGGAAATCCTGCAATTGTACTAAAAAAGAACAGTGTCCCTTAAGCAACAAATGCCTCTATAACAACATTGTATACCAAGCCACTGTGACATCAGAAAATGAAAAAGAAACATACATAGGGATCACTGAAAATCACTTCAAAACCAGATATGCAAACCATAAACAGTCATTCAACAAAAAAAAATACAAAAAACCAAACAGAACTGAGCAAATATATTTGGAGACTTAAAGACAAAAAAATAAACTATAACATATCCTGGAAAATCATAAACAACACGTGCAGCCAATCCGCACGTGCAAACAGTGACATTAGGGCCATATAACACCGGCAGTAGGCGACCCAAAACCATCCTGAGGAGAGCCAGCGCTCGAACACCAGCCTCCTTACTGATTTACAGTGTATGCGGTGGAGAAGGATTCTTTCTAATATTCTCTTTCGACCGAGTGCATGTATGTCAATGAAGGTAATAGGTTTGTATTAAAGCGAGTTTGTAAAGCTTGCTCCATATCTGTCTAGGAAATTACAGTGTCATGACTTTCAACACCAGCAAAAAAACTATTCTGGCTTGTAGATGGTCTGTTTGTTAGACGCTTGAGCTTAGTTTAAATGTACACTTTACATCCTCGTGGTGTGTGATTCCCGGTCACTGAACTCCATAGCAGTCATATTTTGTGTCCACCTTTTCATTTTTTGCAAATTTTTGTTGTGTTATTCTCTTGCAATTTTTGTTATCCCCCCCCCCCCACCCCCCCTCCGTGTCTAGAGTTTCAATGTGTGTTTCTCGGATCTCTGTTTTACGTGCAAGTGATATCTTACCCACTTATATGGAGCTGCTTTTCGCTCACGTAGAAACGCTTTGTTTCAGCTGGCAACAAGGACTCACTAGCAAGTCATGAAATACGGGCTGGTACACCCATGGGGGATGCTACTTTAAGGCTGTTTTGAGTTGCATCCTGTGGTCTGATTTACCTCTGTTCAGGAGCAGTTATGTCCGTTGATATCTTAATGGAGTGTCCCGCGCGTGCCTGTACCCATCGTCAACACAGCGCAGGCCTCCAATGGTGGTAC
>JADBJO010009648.1:20000-37500 GCA_016801955.1 Conus betulinus
TCTCCTCAGGCTTTTTGCCAGATCAGCATACTTTTCATTCTTGTAGATTTGAGCTGCCTCCATTCTGTTCTCATATGGCACCGTGAGCTCGATCATGATCAGCTGCTTATATATATATATATATATATATATATATATATATATATATATATTTATTAAAAATAGGATGGTAAAAGGAAGTTTTAAAATCAACAGGTCTGTTTCGAGCGCTCGCTCTCCTCAGGAGATAATAGATGTTGCTCCCCAAGGGGTTGAGCACTTTAAGAATTTTATTAGGCTTTTTAGTGGTATTTTATATATATATATATATATATATATATATATATATATATATATATTATTTATGTGTGTACGCCTTGTAGTTCGCGTGCCGACTATTGATGTTATTGCATTTATTATATATATGTTTGTCTGATGGCTCGGGCAGCATAAAAACAAAAAAGTGTTGTTCTGGTGCCTGGCTGTCAATGTGCGGGTGAGTGGGTGTGTGTATGGGAAAAGTCGTGCATGCTTCCATAATTTCTGTGTGTGGGTCAGACATTTAGACATCTGCAGACACCACCCATTCCATCCGTAACAGTAGAGAGTATGTTCATAAAGCAATCTAAAAGATAGAAGCTGAACACCTAACGACAGATGAAAAAGGTTCCAGGAAGCTGAACCCCGCACTGCATACAGGTACCACAGGATGATGCAGATCAGAACTGATGTGGAATCACGGTTACTAATGCCATCTGTTTTCAGAAGAGGGTAGACCAAACAACACAAATCAGTCTGATTGAAATTTTGTTGTCTTTAATGACAAAGGAAACACAGAATATATAGAACTCTGTATTTTCCCAAAGGCAGAGAAGTACAAAAGTCAAACGTTCAGACAAGTCAATCTGTACATCTATGGAAAAAACAAGACAAGTATCACTCGCTCAGTTTAAGGGCAGGGAAACAAATTATGGTATCTTTAAACATTAAACTAGCCAACATTTGCGGGTTTTGAGAATAAGAAAACCGTGCATGTATCTAAACAACAGCAAACACACGTATATCTTTAACTCTTGATTGTTCACGGAACAACAAGATTTTCAAATATATGATATGAGAAGTAAGGGTTTAAGAAGTGTACGTCCAACTGTTGGCGTATTGCAAAGGCATAACTGGTTTCAAGTACAGAATGACTAAATTGAGGCTTTAATGATATTTAAAACTGTACAGTTATTTTAATGGAGTATCCAGACGTAAAGTTTTGTGAGAGATTGTTTTACCAAACGAATACTTCCCTACCGTACAAAGTACTCGAACATGTTCGGAAGGTCATGTCTGAGTATGTCATAAATGTCCATTATTAATTCAAGTCGTATTGAAAGTTCACAGCTGTGAATATTACATAAATGTCTACTTTATAGAGTCAGAGAAAAAATGTCAGACTCCCGTTCTGCTTTTTAGCCACAATTTTCTGAGTACAATTTTTCCTTTTATCTTTTGTTCCCTCACAGCTGTGTTTAAAGATGACCTTCAGTGGAAAATGAGCTTGTTTGTTTCGTTACTTTACTGCACATGAATAAGCTTCAGATTTCTCTGTTATTTCCCCGAAGCAAGTTGTCATCACGCGTGTTCTTTGGTGGCTGGACCGTTTCTATGCAAGACCACGCAATAACTAACAGATCATAAACTACTCCAAAAAAACAAAAAAAAAAAAAAAAAACAGAATGTTACCAAAGAAGGACTCCTTAAATTTAGACGCAGATCACAAGCACGGATCCAGAATGTTTGAGAATCCTGACATGGCACATAGAATCAAAATGCACGAAATTTCTTTTCTAGGACCAGGAACTGTCACGTGCTTCCGCTGCTCACTTAATTGCTTCTTTGTCATAGATTTTAAGATCCCGTTGCTTTAATTTTTTACCACTCCGTCGCACATTGGTTGACAGGCAGACTTAAAGAGATGACAAACACTGGGCAGCCTTTTTTTCACTTCCTACCTACAGCTGAATTGAATTGAATGCCAAAATCACGTCGGACTTTTTTTTTCAGGGACTCATAGAATGCTGAAATCGTCCATTATTGCTTCATTTTTTTTTTTCACTTTCGGTCGCATTTTACTCGCACCACCTTTACTCTCACGTTCTCTATACTATTTAACGACTATTGAAGGTTCAAGAAACATGGTGCGGCAAAGCCAGTTAACAATTATGGAGTGTTCCAGGATGTTTGGGATATAGCCAGTTAAATGCATGAAACTCTCTAGCAGTATGGCAAACTAACATGGGTTGCATCTGATCAAAGCGTTCTTACTTCTTCTTTCGGGCCTATTCTGGTACCCAAAAGAGCCTCTGGAATCATGACGCAGTGACGCATACGTCATTTGATGCACAAACGTCACGTGAAACTTAGCTCTTACGAAAAACAAACCCCCCCCCCCCCCCCCAAGACGTGTTTATTGTCATTACCAAAGAGGTCTTTTGACAAGGGGGGAGAGGCAACAGAACAAAACATTTCCCTCTTCCTTTCCTGCAAACAAACAGTACACTTTCATTCCTAGTGTGTATCAAATCCAAAGTTAAAAAAAACAAATAAATTCGTAACATTTCGCTATGTCCTTACCTCACGCACAGGAGTAATGCATTAAGGTTAAAAAAAAAAAAAAAACCCCAAAAAAAAAAAAAAAAAAAAAAAAACCCTTAAGACTGACTCGACCATCCACTTAAATGATGACATTGCATTTTACCGATCTCTTCAATATGCAAAAAAAAAAGACTGACTCGACCATCCACTCAATTAAATGATGTCATTGTATTTTACTGATCTCTTCAACATGCGATGAATGATAATATTCATTAAGATATCTCTTATAATGTATTATCTTAAATTACACTATCCTTTATCTGTCTAATTTTCAATGCTTCCGCGATGAATTTTGCAACTGATCTAATTACAAGTTCATCATCTGATGATAACACGCCAGCGACATTTTGTCTTTTCGCTATATCTAACTGGAAAAATGAATAATTTGTCCGCACTTCATTATAAGCAGTACAGTAGAACAGAAAAGTGTTCTTCATCATCAATAATGTCTACATGCAGGACATGGAGATTCTGTGGATGTTTCACATTCAAACCATCTTTTGTTCGCATTAAAACCTAAAGTTATCAACCTAAATCTTGCGTAATTTATTCTGTGCCATCTATCTGTTATGACATTGAGAAATTTTTCAGAATGGAACACATTCTTAAATGAGAAAAACCAGCGATATTTTTCTTTACTTTCCATATGAGTGCCAATTCTGTTTAAAAGAACAAATAAGCCCGTCTTTAAATTCCGCAATAAACTGTTGCTCATTTCCAACTTCCTGGGCCATCCACACTATCCAAAACCCTGTTTCTGAAAGGACTTTCTTTACTTTATAAGCCCAGTTTTCTTTACCTTTTTCCATTTCTAAAAGCATCATATCATAGGCTGGCCTGCTCAAACGGGACTGGGATAGCTTCAAGATCTCAACCAGTACTTAATACATTTCACAAATGTACATATATACAAAGGGTATCTGCCCATTTCTCCATATAAAACGGTGTTGGATGAATGAATAGGTACTTGAAGAAACGCTTCATAGCATACGTATGTACTTTTTCCATCTGCAAATTTTCATGTAAGCCCCAAATTTCAGCTGCATAAGTAAGAAGAGGTTTTATCTGTGTATCAAACATTTTCCAAAATATACCACAGTCTGTACGATTCAGTTTTCTCAGGGATTTCAGAATTTCAATAGTACCTTTTTTTCCCTTTCATCAGAGATTCTTCCCATGCGTAACGGAAAGTTAATTTTGTTGAAAATGTCATTCACAGATATTTAGATGAATTAACTACTTGTACATCTGCATTTCCATAAGACCATTTTTCATACACTGATAGGTGACCACCCATTCTAAAGACCACTATATTTAAGAGAGAGAGAGAGAGAGAGAGAGAGAGAGAGAGAGAGAGAGAGAGAGAGAGAGAGAACGTGGGTGTGTTTATCATTTTTACTAGATTGTTTATCTGCCAGCTAGTTTTTGTGTGTTTGTCACGCAGGAAAACATGTTGAGTTTTGAAAATTGCAGCCAGCCTATAAAAAACAAAGAAAGAAAGAAACAAACAAAAAAACATGGCGTCTAAGCAATAACAATGGGGCACCACAGATCTGGATGAAAGGCTTAATTCTGCGGATCGACAATCCCCAGAATCATCCCAAACATCATGGAGACTGGAGACATGACAATATCCCACATACGTTATGATGCTAGGACGACCATGATTGTAAACTCAGCTTGCTTTTACATACAATTTGTGCTGCACGAAAAAAAAAAATGCAAGGACTATTTCTTCTTTCCATGTTCAGTATATGAACTCAAGCACTCTTGCCTTTCCACAACTCCTTCCTCACTTCTGTCTTTCCACAGCTCTGAAACACACTTCCATCCAAACCCCCTCTCCTCCTCCCACTGTCTCTGTTAGAAATGAGGTCAACCAGTAAGTGTCGAAGGTGCACCATTCTCCTACACCAAGCTTGTGATCTACTTGAAATAATCACCGACATAGAAAACTTTCGATTTTTGTGTGATTAAAACAAAACATTTTAATGCTGCACCACACGCACATTATTGAGTCGTCAGGTTGAATTGTTTCATAATGATTGAATAATGTGAAAAGGTTTTGAAGTTTTTGACTTGCATTAATTTAATTTTTCAATCCTTTGTTGTTGATGTCCTTCTCAGAATAACTTACCAAATGTACCTGCTTTGTATCATGTGCGAATGTAACACATAAAGTCAGCTTTTCAGTTGGCTCTACCCAAATAACAAGTTGTTGTGTAAACGAGAGCGTGGATTGTAAAGCTTTGTCTCTATCCAAGGAAGGATATGTAATATGAGCTAGATCATAACAATATCACTGAAAAGTTTTTTTGTTTGTTGAAAACCAGTGTTGGTATTATTTTCTATGAACTGACGAATATACGTTTGAAGCCTGTAAAATTTCCGATTTAAAAAACAAATAATCGATAAACATGTACGCCCTACAAGTTCCTAGAGATCAGACGTTTATGATTTGTTAATGTATACATGTATGTATGTATGCATGTATCATCAAAATCAAAATCGAAACAATGTATGTATGTTTGTATGTATGTTTGTATGTATGTGTAACAATTTAAAAGGGAGACAAGAGAAGAGAAAATTTTCGCGAAAGACATACAATAATGACAAGTCGGAAGCGGTTTTTTTTTTTTTTTTTTACTTACTTCTTTTAGATCTCCGTATTTTCGGTCAATACAGTGCTGTTGTTGATTTATTTAAGACATTTGAAAAGTGAACGTATGCATTGTTGTTCAGTTTTGTTTTTTGGATCGGTTGATAATGCAATTGGAATTATCGAGATTATGTTAGAACGTTCACCAGGTCTCTGTAAGTTGCTAGTGCATTACCAAAGGTTCAAGAATGTTGTGGAAGTTGATTGAACCACACTGGCAAAAGCTTGTTGTCATTTTCATTGGTTGAGCTTACCGAAATGCAGAATACTCTAGAAAAGAGTAATCGAGCATGTTTGAGAATATTCTTCAGATAACATATATAAAAAAATGAGAGCTGTGCGACAGGATGGGAGACACATGAGAGCAGTTGAAGAGTTCTAATCATTGTCAAACATAGAAGTGTTCGCGTCTTCACTGAGTTTGAGTCTAGTCGATGAAAAGCTGCCATGAGTAGAAAATATCGGCTGCTGCATGTACGATTGAGTTCCTGTACGACGTCTTGATCCTGAAGGTCAGTTGACTGCTTTTTGTTGTCCCTATGTTCTTCAACGTTTGTAAATAAAAGGGATCATCTTCGTTTCAATACCGCTTTGTGTATTTTGTTGTCTGCAAGCTGAAAACCTACCACAGAATCTACAACGAACTCTCACAAGCTACTGCACTTACCTGTACATGTTCATTCACCTTGTGCTAAGGAAGTCAGTGGTCTAGCGTGTAACAGTGTGTGTGTGTGTGTGTGTGTGTGTGTGTGTGTGTGTGTGTGTGTGTGTGTGTGTGTGTTTCTGTCTGTCTGTCCGTGTCTGTGTGTACGTGCGTGGGCGTGTGTACGTACGCGTGCCTCTGTGTGCGCGCGCGCACGTGTGTGTGTGTGTGTGTGTGTGTGTGTGTGTGTGTGTGTGTGTGTGTGCGCGCGCGTGTATGTGTACGTACGTGCGTGTGTGCGTACGTGTGTGGGCGCGTGCGCGCGCTTGTTTGTGTGTATGTGTGTGTGTGCGTTTGTGTGTGTGTTGCAAATGACTAAAGATATCAGTTGAAGGCATTAGGGAGACCACGAATTAGCTTGAAGCACCACCCTTTCGCTAAAGGCGTGGGGAACAGGGGGCGAGGTGGGAGGTCTGGAATGCAGCCAAGGGGACCAGATAAAGTCAAACAAGTGACAGAAAAAAGAGCACGGAGAAAACTGGGGATGGCATGATATGATTCTGTCTAAACAGAAGCAACGAGAGAGAAGAGTGAGGACGGCGTATACACAGAGGGCTGAGTACAAAGTGTCCTGTTGACGGGTCATTCAGTATGTACATCGTCTTCATGTTATATGGTTCTGTGTACTTCACCGTTTTGTGCCAGTCATGATGTACAGACGATGCATTGAGAGCATCCAAATACACACACACACACACACACACACACACACACACACACACACACACACACACGCACACACATGCGCGCGCGCGCATGTGCACACATCTTTTATCATTGAAAGGCACCAGCGCCCCTTTCCTCCCTTTTTTCTTTCCCTTTCCCCTTTCTCCCTCTCCTTTCCCTTCCCCTTCCTCCTTCCTTTCTTCTTTTCCTTCCTTTTCCCCCCCTTCCCCCCTTCCCCCCCTCTTCCTCCTTCCCCCCTTTTCCCTCCCCCTTTTTTTTTCTTCCTTCCTCCCCCTTTCTCCCTTTTCCTTTCCCCCCCCTCCCCCTTTCTTCCCCCCCCCCCCTCCCTTTCCCCCCCTTCCCCCCCCTTTCCCCTTTCCCCTTCTCCCCCCTTTCCCCCCCTCCCCCCTTTTTTTCTTTCTCTCCCCTTTCCCCCCCCCCCCTTCCCCCCCTTCCCTCCCCCCTTTTTCCCCCCCCCCCTTCCTTCCTTCTCCTCCCCCTTCCCCCCTTTTTTTTCCTTCCCTTCCCCTCCCCCCCCTTTCCCTCCCCTTTTCCTCCCCCCCCCCCCCCCTCCCCCCTTCCCCCCCCCCCCCCCTTTTTCCCCCTCCCCCTCCTTCCCTCTTCCCTTCCTTCTTCTTTCCCCCCCCTTCCTTTTCCCTTCCTTCTCCTCCCCTTCCCCCTCCTCCCCCCCCCTCCCCTTCTTCCCCCTTTTTTTTCCCCCCCCCTCCCTTCCCCCCCTTTTTCTTCCCCCCCCTCCTTTTTCCCCTTCTTTCTTTTCTCCTCTTTTCTCCCCTCTCCCTTTTTTTTCCCTCTTTTCCCCTTCCCCCCTTCCCTTCCCCCTTTCTTTCCCTCCCTTCCCCCCCCCTTCTTTCCCCCCCCCCCCTTCCCCTTTCCCCCCTCTCCCCCTTCCCCCCCCCTTTTTTCCCCCCTCTCCTTTTCCCCCCCCCCCCCCCCCCCCCCCCTCCCCCTTCTTTTTTCCCCCCCCCCCCCTTCCCCTTCCCCCCCCCCCCCCCCCCCCCCCCTTCCTTTCTTTCCCCTTCCTCCCTCCCCCTCCCTCTCTTTTCCCCCCCCCCCCCTTTTCCCCCTCTTTTTCCCCCCTCTTCCTCCCCTCCCTTCCTTCCCCCCCCCCCCCCCCCTCCCCTCCCCCCTTTCTCCTTTCTCCCCCCCCTCCTTCCCCCCCCCCCTTCTTCCCTTCCTTCCCCCCCCCCCTTTTTCCCCTCCCCTCCTTCCCTCCCCTTCCCCCTTCCTCCTTTTCCCTTCCCCCCCTTCCCCCTCTTCCCCCCCTTTTTCCCCCCCCCCCCCCCTCCCCCCCTTCCCCCCCCTCTCTCCTTCCCCCCCCCTTCTCCTTTTCTTTCCCCCCCTCCCCCCCCCCTCCCCCCCCTCCCTTTCCCCTCCCCCCCCCCCCCCTTTTTTTCTCCTCCCTTCCCCCCCCCCCCCCCCCTTTTTCTTTTTCCCTTTCTTCTCTTTCTTTTTTTTCCCTTCCCCCTTTTCCTTTCCCTTTTTTCTTTCTTTTTTCCTTTCTTTTTCCTTTCTCCCCCTTTTTCCCCTCTCCCCCCCCCCTTCCCTTCCCCCTTTCCCCCCTTCCCCCCCCCTCCCCCCTTTCCCCCCCCCCCCCCCCCCCCCCCCCCCCCCCCCCTTTTCTCCCCTTTTCTTCCCCCCCTTTTTCCCTTTTTTCCTTCCCCCCCCTTTTCCCCCCTTTTCCCCTCCTTTCCCCCCCCCCCCCCTCCCTTTTTCTTTTCCCCCCCCCCCCCCCCTCCCCCCCCCCCCCCTTTCCCCTCCCCCTCCCCCCCCCTCCTCTCCCCCCCCCCCCCCCCCCCCCTTTCCTCCCCCCCTTTTTTCCCTTTTTTCCCCTTTTTTTTTTTCCCTCCTCCCCCCCCCTTCTTTCCCCCCCCCCTCTCCCCCTTTCTCCCCCCCCCCTTTTCCCCCCCCCCTTTCCCCCCCCCCCCCTTTTCCCCCCTTTTTTTCCCTCCCCCCCCCCTCCTTTTTCTCCCCCTCTCCCCCTTCCCCCCCCCCCCCCCCCCCCCTCCCCCCCCTCCCCCCCTTTTCCCTCCTTCCCCCCCCTTTCCCCTCCTTCTTTTTCTTTCTTTCCTTCCCTTTCTCCTCTCCCCCCCCCTTTTTCTTCTCTTTCCTTTTTCCCCCCCCCCCCCCCTTTTCCTTTTCTTTCTTTCCCCCTCCCCCCCCTCCCCCTCCCCCCCCCCCTTCCCCCCTCCTTCCCCTTCCCCCCTTCCCCCCCCTCCCCCCCCCTTTTTTTCCCCCTTTCCCCCCTTTTTCCTTTTTCCTTCTTCCCCCCCTTCCCCCTTTTTCCTCCCTTTCCCCCCCTTTCCCCCCCCTTCTTCCCCCTTTCCCTCCCCCCCCCCCCTTTTCCCTCCCCCCCCCCCCCCCCCCCTTCCCCTCTCCCCCCCCCTTTCCCCCCCCCCTTTTCCCCCCCCCCCTTTCCCCCCCTTTCCCCTTTCCCCCCTTTTCCCCCCCTCCCCCCCTCCCCCTTCTTTTTTTCCCCTTTCCCCCCCCCCCTCCCCCTCCTTCCTTTTTTCTTTCCTTCCCCCCCCCCCCCCCCCCCCCCTTTCCTTTCCCCCTTTCCTTCCTCCCTTCCCCTTTCCCCCTTTCTTCCCCTCCCCCCCCCCCCCCCCTCTTTCCCCCTCTTTTCCCTTTTCCCCTTCCCCCCTTCCTTCCCCCCCCTTTCCCCCCCCCCCCTTTTTTCCCCCCCCCCCCTTTTCCCCTCCCCCCCTTCCTCCCCCCCCCCTTTCCCCCCCCCCCCCCCCCCCCCCCCTCCCCTTCCCCCCCTCTTCTCCCCTCCCCCCCCCCCCCCCCCTTTCCTTTCCCCCCCTCCTCCCCCCCCCTTTTTTTTCCTTTCCCCCTCCCCTTTTTTCCCCCCCCCCTTCCCCCCCCCCTTTTCCCCCCTTTTTTTCTCCTCCCCCCCCCTCCCCCCCCCTTCCCCCCCTTTCCCCTTCCCCCCCCCCCCCTCCCCCCTTTTTCCCCCCTTCTCCCCCCCTTCTTCCCCCTTTCTTCCCCCCCCTTTCCCCCCCCCTTCCCCTCTTCCCCTCTCCTTCCTTTTCTCTTCCCCCCCCCCTTTTTTCTTTCTTTTTTTTCCCCCCCCCTTCCCTTTCCCTTTCTCCTTCTTTCCCCCCCCCCCTTTCCCCCCTTCCCCCCCCCCCTCCCCCCTTTCCCTCTTTTCCCCCTTCCCCCCCCTCCCCCCCCCTCCCCTTTCTTTTTTTCCCCCTTTCCCCCTTTTTCCCCCCCCCCCCCCCCCCCCTTCTCCCCTTTCCCTCCCTTCCTCCCTTTTCCTCCCTTCTCCCTTTTCCCCCCCCCCTTCCTTTTTCCCCCCCTCCCTTCCCTTTCCTTCCCTTTTTTTTCCCTCCCCCTCCCTTCCTTTTTTCTTCCCTTCCTCCCCCCTTCCTCCCCCCTCCTCCTTCCCTCCCCCCCCCCCCCCCCCCCCCCCCCCCCCCCCCCCTCCCTTTTTTTCCCCCTCCTTTCCTTTTCTTTTCCCCCCCTCCCTTTTTTTCCCCCCTTCCCCCCTTTCCCTCCCCCCCCCCCCCCTTTTCTCCCCCCCCCCCCCTCCCCCCCCTCTTCCCCCCCCCCCCCCCCCCCCCCCTTTTCCCTTTTTTCCTTCTTCCCCCCCTCCCCCCCCCTTCCCCCCCCCCCCCCCCCTTCCCCCTCCCCCTTTCCCTTTTCCCCTTTCCCCCCCCCCCTCCTTCCCCCCCCCCCTCCCCTTCTTTTTCCCCCCCCCCCCCTTCCTTCCTTCCTCCCCCCTTCTCCCCCCTTTCCCCCCCTTCCCCCCCCCCCTCCCCCTCCCCCCCCCCTTCCCCCCCCTTCCTCTCCTCCCTTCCCCCCCCCCCCTCCCTTCCCCCCCCCCTTTTTTTCTTTTCCCTTCCCCCCTTTCCCTCTCTTTTCTTCCCCCTTTTTCCTTTTCCCCCCCTTTTTCCCCCCCTTTTTCTCCCTCCCCCCCCCTTCCCCCCTCCCCCCCCCTCCCTTCCCCCCTCTCCCCTTTCCCCCTTCCTCTCCCCCCCCCCCCTCCTTTCCCCTTTTTTTTCCCTCTCCCCCCCCCCCCCCCCCCCCCCTCCTTTTTCTCCCCCCTTCCCCCCCCCCTTTCTTCCCCCCCTTCCTCCCCCCTTCTCTCCCCCTTCCCCTTCCCCCCCCCCCCCCCCCCCCCCCCCTTCCTTCCCCCCCTTTCTCTTCCCCCCCCTCCCCCCCTTCTTTCCCCCCCCCCCCCCCCTTCCCCCCTTCCTTTTTTTTTTTCCCCCCCCCCCCTCCTCCCCCCCCCCCCTTTCCCCTTCCCCCCTCCCTTCTTTTTTCCTTCTCTCCCCCCCCCCCCCTTTCCCCCCCCCCCCCCCCCCCCCCCCTCCCCCCCCCCCCCCCCCCTTCCCCCCCCCCCCCCTTCCTTTCCCTTCCCCCCCTTTTTTTTCTTTTTTTTTTTTTTTTTTCCCCCCCCTTTTTTTCCCCCTCCTCCCCCTCCCCCCTTCTTCCCCCCCCCCTTCTTCCCCCCTTTCCTTTCCCCCCCTTTCCCCCCCCCCCCCCCCCCCCCCCCCCCCTTCTTTTCCCCTTTTTTCTTTCCTTTCCTCCCTTCTTCCTTCCTTTCCCTCCTCCCCCTTTTTCTTCTTTTTCCCCCCCCCCCCTTCCCCCCCTTTTTCCTCCCCCCCCCCCCCCCCCTTCCCCCCCCCCCTCCCCCCCCTTCCCCCTTTTCCCCCTTTCTTTTTTTTTTCCCCTCCCTTCCTTTTCCCCTTCCTCCCTTTTTTCCCCCCCCCCCCCCCCCCCCCTCCTTTCCCCTTCCTTTTTCCCTCTTTCCCTCTCCCCCTTTTTTCCCTCCCTCTCCCCCCCCCCCCTTTTTCCTTTTTCCCCCCCCCCCCCCCCCTCCCCCCCCCTTCCCCTTTTTCCCCCCTTTTTTCCTTTTCTTCCTTTTCTTCCCCCTCCCCCTCCCTCTTTTTCTTCCTTCTCCCTCCCCCCCCCCTTTTCCCCCCTCCCCCCTTTCCCCCCCCTCCCCCTCCTCCCCCTTCTCTTCCTTCCCCCCCCCCCCCTTCTCTCCCCCCCCTTCCCCCCTTTCCTTTTTCCCCCTCCCCTCCCCCCCCCCCCCCCCTCCTTCCCCCCCTCTCTCCCCCCTCTTTTTTTTCTCCCCTTCCTCCCCCTTCTTTCCCTCCCCCTTTTTCTTCTTCCTTCTTCCCCCTCCTTTCCCCCCTCTTTTCCTTTTTTTCCCTCCTCCTTTCCCTTTTTCTTCCTTCCCCCCTCTCCTTTTTTTCCTTTTTTTTTTTCCCCCCTTTTTTTTCTTCCTTTTTTCTCCCCCCCCCCCCTTTTTTCCTTTTTCTTCCCCTTTTCCCCCCTTTCCCCTTCTTTCCCTCCCCCCCCCCCCCTTTCTTTCGAGAGAGAGAGAGAGAGAGAGAGAGAGAGAGAGAGAGAGAGGGTAAGACACCGAAAAAGCCACAAGGGGATCCATACGTACATGCATGATAAGTGATACGGAGACAGACTAGTCCCTCAACATGCACATCAAGTCCACAAATTACATTTCTATCAAAGATTGGTATAAATGCCATTTTTCGTGCAGTTTTGAATGGACTTTGCGCTTTTTTGCGACTTGCTGTTCAGATTATATCTGGTCTTTAAATAGTGTAGAAAGTTCATTACAATTGGAAGTTTTTTTCACATTTGCATTTATAGATGACATATTTGGGTAGAAGTAAAATAAAGTCAAAGGATTCATCACTTCTAAAATTATTTGAATGCCCAAATAATACCAATTCAACAGACAGATTTAAAGAATCCGCATGCTGACAGTTTCCTTTTATTATTACTTGAAGTTGTTGCCAAAAATGTGCCGCATGCTCACACGACCAAAATAGATGCTCAATGTTTTCTCTTTCTGTATTACAAAATGTGCAATGATCATTCGGTTCAATTCTCATCTTTGACAGCACACAATATTTGTACCCAGTATACGGTGTAGAATTCTTATCTGAAACCATTTAAGTTTTATTTCTTTTATTTTTTGCACCTTTTTTAAAAATGACATCCCATTCCAATTGCTGTTCAAGTTTTTCATTCCACTTATTGCAATAAGCAGGGTTTATGCTGTCACACAGAAGGGCATCATAATAAACACGTGCCCCTCTGCTGACTGAACAGATAAGTTTCCATAATTTAGACCTTTCTTCATTCTTGTTATTCATCATTGTTACTGCAGTTTTTCCGAATATATGCGCTTACTTCTCTTAATAATCCAGTATACGAGATAAAGTCAATGCAAAATCCATATTTGTTATTGAAATCTCTATATGCCAAAAGGGTACCATCTTCTTTTATAAAGTGTCCGATTGAATGTATATTTTTCGTCGAACAGACCTTGATAAAAAATTGTTTTTTTGTTTATCTTAATATTTTCATTATAGAATATATTTTCAGAAGCCCATCTCTTCAGAAATGCAAGGTAGAATCCTTCGGCCAAATTCCTTATATGCTTCAAATACATCAGCCCAAAATGTATTTTTGGATAATTGGCCTAGAGGAAGACTACAACCAATTTTTTCTAGATAATCTATTCTTGGACAACTTGCCAAAATAATACTTTTCCACTTGTGAGACGATATCCTTATTTTTCTAATCCATGCAAGTTTTAATGCAAATACACATTCTTTTTTATTCTTGGCACACGAAGTCCTCCATTCAATATGTTTTTAGTCACAGTTTTTCTATTTATACGATCCCTTTTTCTATTCCAAACAAATCGAAATACTGAGTTTTGAATAGCATTAACTACATCATCGGGAGGATTTGGAAGTAGAATCCAGAGATGAATTAGTTTGGACAAGATTAAAGACTTTTAAAAAACAGCCACCCTGCCAAGTGGAGTAATCTGTCTCTTTAACCATACCTTATATAGCATTCTTATTTCAAGAAACCTAGCCTGTATGTTTATTTCTGAACAATCAGCAAGATCGTTGGTAAATAAAATACCCAGAATTTTAAATTGTGGTGGATTCCACTGTATACGTAAGTGTTGCATATAGCGAATGTTCGAGTTTTTCCTACTGCCAAGCCATATAGCACTTTTTTTTCTGTGTTTAAATCAAACCTGACTTTCTTCCAAACCTATCAACTGTTATCAGAGTTTCCTCAAAAGACTCTTTGTCACCTTCAAGCATGATTTCTACATCGTCTGCATATTGTGAAATTTTGTGTTCTGTATTATTAATTTGGATCCCTTTTATAGTTCTATTATCTCTCAACATAATGGCAAGGATTTCCACGCACAAAGTAAATATGTAGGCTGAAACTGGGTCCTTGCCTGCATCCACGACCTACAGGAAACCAATTAGATGCCTGTCCATTTACAAGAACAGTTGACTTTAATATTATGTAAAAAGTACTTATCCATTTACGTATATCTGGTCCAAATCCGAATGCTACAAGCACTTTATTCATAAATCCCCAGTCAAGTGAATCGAAGGCTTTTTCGAAATCTAAGCATAAAAGCAAACCAGGCAGCTGGTGGGTTTGCAAGCAGTTTTATTAAGTCATAGATTAGTCTAATATTATCTCTCCGATATATTTGGTGGCCATAAATCCTGTTTGGTCTTCATTAATCAAGCCTGGAAGAACCATTTTTAGTCTATTCGCAACACATGCTGACCCTATCTTATAAACAACGTTTAAAAGAGTATTGGCCTCCAGTTTTTGATGACATCTCGAGATTTATCACCTTTAGGAATACAAACTATAATTCCTTTTTTTTGTGTGGTGGACAGCTCACCTAGTTGAAAACCTTCATTTAAGGATCGGACAACGAATATTCCAAGTGATGGCCAAAAAAATTTGAAAAACTCAACAGTAAATCCGTCTGATCCAGGGCTTTTATTGTTTTTCATCTGTTTAAGTGCATAGCCAGCCTCCTCTCTATAGAAATTTCTCCTTCTAATTGTACCTTTTCTTGGTCTGTTAAGACATGAGGTAAGTTAACCATTTCAGATATCTCACACTCCTCAACTTCCTTTGGCCGGTACAATTTTTCATAAAATTTCTTCACTTCTTGTTGGATCCTTTCGTCATCAAATATTTCTGAACCATCATCTAATGTTAACTTTGTCATATTTTTTGTTTAAGAAATTTTTTTTTTCAAGCGAGCAAAATACTGATTCACCCTTTTCCCCTTCTGCTATCCAACGCACTCGTGATCGAATCAAAACCCCCTGCATTTTAGTTTCCCTGAGTCTGACTAGCTCCTCTTTGTCTGCTCTAACTTATGTCTTTCTTCATCAGTCAACTGTTCCTTCCCTCTCTAACTTTTCAATATTCACTTCTAAACGCTTCTGCTTTTCATTACTTCTGCGTTTCTTTTCAGTAGCAAATGTTATAGTTTTGCTTCTTATTTTCATCAGCAAAAACATCTAAAAACACTGTGGGTCTGAAATAGTAAACTGAATTTGTGAACGCTCAATAAATGGTAGTTCTTCCCTTGAATAGGGCAGTACTGCATACTCTTCTATTACAGTTTTAATTTCCTCGTTAATTTCATCAATGTACTGTTTGTCCTTCAACAAAGAACAATTAAATTTCCAAGGGGTATCGTTTAGTTCTTTTAGCAAAGGTTAAAGTCAGAGTAATCATTGAATAATCTGTCCTGTATCCTGCCTTAATATCTGCATCCGTGACGAAGGTAGACACATAGTCTGAAACTAGAAAAAAAATCAAGTCTACTTTGTTGCAGAGGGGAGGATCTCTGCCATGTGTATCTTTTCAATTCAGGATTCAGCATTCTCCATATATCTGTAAGATCTAGATTAAGCATCATGTCTTCAACTTGCTGTTGTGCTTTAACATTGTTATAATGCTTGTAATTAAAATAATCCATTGAAAAATCTTGTACCAGGTTCCAGTCCCCTCCAGTTATAACATTTTCACACACCTACATCCTTAATATTATCTTCTAATTCAACAAAAAAAAATCAGGATTATCATAATTTGGTCCATACAAATTAATGATCAACATCACATTATCCAAAATGGATAGGACAGCAAAAATGTAGTTTCCACCTGTACCTTTGTAAACCTTCTTTACACAAAATCAAAATTATTGTTAAAGAGGATCGCAACACCTCTTGAATTAGACATATATGATGCAAAATATGCTTCATAACCCCATTCTGCTCTGATACACATTTCAAGCTTGGGGTCAAAATGGGTATCCTGCAAAAGATACACCGAGAACACTTTTTTTCTCTTAAATAATGAAACACATCCTCCTCTTTTTTTGATCCGCTAGGCCTCGGCAGTTCATTGAACAAAACCTTACAGAATTACTCATCTTACATCTTTATAAGTGGAGGCAGTAACACACATACCCTGCAACTGACACAGTGTCCAACTGAAATACAGGCAGCTAAATACAGACAAAATCACCAGTCCCCTATGTGACAGCAAAATCTGACCATCTCTCTCTCAAAGAAAAAACAACATCTCATTCAACAAAGGATTTCCTCCTCCAGTTGAACATGACAAAGACCAAATGAATACGAGAAAAAAAAGCAGCATGACATAAAACAAAACGAAAAAATTAATAAAGTAAAAAAAAAAATCAGGCTATAACAGCAAAAAATTGTTAAATTTTGGGGAGCGATGCGCTTATGTGCGCCAACAGCATTGAGGATATAATGAATAATTAACATGAGTGCGTAAAAAGCACAAATGAAAACAACGGTAGGAAGACTGGGAAGGACAGGACTGCAGCCATCTGTTCGCACCTGTGATATGGGAGCGTGTGCCTTAGCGCGTGCAACTAGACCTGTACGCGGCTTGCACGAGGATTTTCATCAACTCGTGAAGTCGTGTTCATGCACTACTACAAGCGTGCATGTCCACAAGTACAGTTGCAATGGGGATAGCGGAGTAAACGGAAGGGGGAGGGGAGTGGGACACCGAGCTGTGCGCCGACTCAAGCTGTTATGTAATAAAAAAAAAGAAATAAAAAAAAAAAGTAGAAGACGGCCGCAATAGCATGTGACATTGTACACGCTGCCCGCAATGAAATACATCATTTTTTTGTAGTACTAGAGCTCCGAGGGATGTGACAGGAGAGAGAGAGAGAGAGAGAGAGAGAGAGAGAGAGGGGGGGGGGGTGAAGTGAAGGGGGGGGGGGGGGGGGCAGAATAAAGGTAGTAGCAAAGCAAAACGCAAGGCATACAATTAAAGTGCTATTGCATAATTACATTTTCTGGGGAAAAAAAAGAAACAAGGGAAGTGCAACGTCGGGGTAAGAGGGAAAGAATGGGGGAGGGGAAGGTAACAGGTGGAGGAGAGGGGGGAGGGGGGCACAAGGTAAGCTGGGCCCCTATCTGCCAATGCCAATCTAATGATAAACTGCACAGGAACACCACACACTGTGCACTTTTCAGACGTTGAAAGCCGGCACCATCAAGTGTTTGAATATCATTATACTTAAATATCTGCCGAATCAAAATCATTATATGGCTATTAAAGTACATGAATGCATACCTCATTCTAAAAGTGAGCTGGTTTTATTTTGTTTTATCAATGATATATATGATAAGGCATTCAAAGAGAAATGTAACAGTCCATTCATAATGCAAAGAATTGCCACTACATTTGTGTCATTGAGAATGAGTGGCCAAGCACACACACAAACCTTCACCACCACCACCCTCAAATCTCCCCCACCCACCCACCTAAATAGAAAATAAAACAACAAAACCAACTATTCTGTATATATATATATATATATATATATATATATATATATATATATATATATATCAAGAATATTACTAAAACGCCTAATAAAATTTTTAAAGTGCTCAACCCCTGTCACATAATGAAAGAGTATTCAACAACGCAGCAGCAGAATACCAAGA
>JADBJO010009648.1:40000-65000 GCA_016801955.1 Conus betulinus
AAGGAAGGTGGAGGTCATGGTGGTCAGCTCGGGTGAACCCCCCACCTCCATGGGCGCCCCTCCAGACAGCGGGCGACGACTGAGGTCAGGAATCACCGGAGTGGAGTGAGACACTGGCGGCGGTCCCGTGTGCAGGTCTGCCCCACCCCCTCGATGGTCCCGCCTCTCACCTGTCTGAAACTGTCCCTGTGGCTTCCGCCTGGGTTGTGACTACTGCTGGTGACGTTGTTGCTGCTGCTGTTGCGCCGTTTCTGCTGCTGCTGGACGCTGCTGCTTCATCTGCTGCTGCTGCCTCTGCTGCATTGTGGGTATGTAGCCGATGAGCTTCTCATCAATGACACTGGTGTCACCCCGCTTCACCTCCACAATGGAGCCGTTCAGCAGTCGGGCAAACAGTCTGCCACCATTGGCCAACCACGCCTCCACCACCTTCTCGTGCTGACGGACTCTGGAGAGGCGCTGAAAATTCAGTGCCATTAGGTCCTCAGTGATCACAATGCCGGTGTTCTTTAGTTTTGCGTCGATCTTCACCATCTCAACCTTATCCTTTCTTGACACAAACTTCATGATGACAGGTCTGTTCATGTCCTTATTGGGCCTACCAATCATGTGCACAGCCGAAATCCTGCCACCATCAATTCCCACCGATGCCAAGTTTTGAACGAAACAGTTCTAGAACCTTCTCCTCACAATCTGCCGCCGTCTCGTTTCGTCTTCTTCCATCTCCAGTCAAACCAATCACTCTCTCTCACCGACTCCCGTCTGGTATACTGTTCCAGTTCGTTGCCAGCTTCCTTTTGTTCTAAAACAATGCTGCGGAGATTACGAATATCTTCTTCCTTGTCTCGACAGAGGCGTAAAGCTTTATCTAAGAGTGTGCGAAGGTTATCGTTGTCTTTTTGCAGAGTAAATATGGCCCCCTCTAGTTGTTCGATTCGTTCATCAAGTTTGGCTGACGAAGTTGACTGACAAGTGTCAATTCGTTGACGCAAATCGTCAAAGCCTTTCTGCAATGTTTCAAAAGGCGCATTTTCGGCCATTTTTACTTCGCTATCAACAGTTCTTTTCACGGTAAACTGGAGTCTAGTTTGAGACAGAGACCTTGAATTCGAAACTTTACTTCTCTTACTTACAGACCGGTCTCGCCTCGTTGGCCGCTGGCTAAGAGCTGAAGCCTCACGGCTTGTGTCCGTGTCAGTGCTGATGTTCTGCTGCTGTTCACGTTGTCGCTTCTTCGTCTTATTGGGTATGTTTCGCACGAGCAAAAGTGACATAGGCTACTACATCGAAAGAGGAGCCAACATGGATGCACTCACTTCAGCCCCCATCTTCCAACAGTGCGCTCAGTCCAAAACACTTTCATGGCTCACATATCGGTGTCACCAAATTAAATCCATCCTCTTGCTGTGGCTGCCGACAAATAAAAACTTCAAAGACACATTTCACCACTGTAAAGATGGAAGCAATCTTTGAATTCGCAAATGAAACGCAGTGAAACGCGGAGCTCCGAACAAACACGTCCGACCGCCGCGAGCGATCGCTCACCTCTCTGTGTGAATGAATTCTGCCGCAAATTTCTGTAGGGTGTCTTCCCATTGCGGTATTGTTTCAAATAAATGGGCGGATCGAGCTGCAAGAAAAGGAGCAAACAATCATGATGGGTTCATCTCCAGTTAATATACAGTTTTTTTTTTATACCTTTTTGTATGATCTATGTACGTACACTGAAAGTACTAACGTTAAATTTAGCAAGCACTGTTCAGGAAATTAGATCGAGGGTTGACTGCCAGAACTCAGTATCTCACTCCCCCCCCCCCCCCCCGAAAATTTTCTTCCCCCAACACCAAAGAAAAATGACTATTAGTCCTCTGGCTTTCCTTTTCATATAACTACAAGATCTCCAACACAAAAACCTCAATATTCAACAAAGCATTAAAAAAAAGCATTTACTGATCAAGCAAACACAAACGCCATTAACCCAGAGTAGGATGCTGTATGCACTACACGCCTGAAATTAATCCCAGGCTGTGAGAAATGGAATATGTCCAAATTCACCCCCTAAGGAATAACTCCAAATCGACCTAACCCTTAGATCCACATTCACTCCCCATCTTCACAGTTCTCAAAGTGTCACAAACTGCAAATCGTGTCAGTCAAAGCACCTGAATCAGAAGAGGGGGAGTGTTTCCGGACCTAAACCAGAAGCACTTCTCACCCTGTTCCAAACCCACACCCCAGTGAGTCATTCTGGCCAACAGAAACAAGCCGTGGAGTGAACTTAGGCAAAAACTCACAGGAGCTGGAATGGGCCTCAAATTCAGGTGAAAACGAGGACCTGTAAGCTGATCAGAATATGATTTCTTAAAACAGTGTTCAGTTTCGAGTAAGAAAAGACGAGAATGGAGTATCGTGTGCGTGCCTACAATCTATGTGGACGCAGAGCAGGCTTCCAAGGGGTGGCGCAGGATTGCTCCTAGCTGATTGTTTCGGCAGTTTAGGACAATACTTCTCTGGGTCCCACTCACACCTTTTCCATTTTCTTGTCTGCCTTTTGGCCGACTGTTGCAAGGCCCGGTGACAGTGAGACAGGACACACTGACCACAGGGAAAGTCCTGTTGACAGCAGGAAAGTCTGCAACCCGGGATCCCCGTCATAGACCTCATGTGGCCAAAGCTTAGCCATGTCTGGGGTTGTGTTGGTTTCCTCTGTTAACAGAACGACAATGAGTGAGTGAGGGTGCACGATGCACACAGCAGTTCGCATGTCAGTGACGTTTGCTGGTAAACTGTCTTTTACTGCAGTCATGGAATATGGGGGCAGGTATATCCATGGGGACGCTCCCGTAGAGGTTGTGGCATGTCAGATCGAGTAGCCATTGCACAATGGCAGCGGGAGCAGTTATGTACCTTGATGTGTTAATGGAATGCCCTGTATGTGTCTGCACTCCATGTCAATACAGCGCAGGCTACCACAGGTGGTGCAGGATTGGGTTTTTTCCCCCCACCACCACCCCCGCCTTTACTTCTTCTTCTTCTTTTTCGTTTTTCTTGTAATTTTTTTTCTCCCTTTTTTAAGGCGGTCTTTCTTTTTCTTCTTCTTCTTCTTTCTTTCTTTTTTTCTTGACTCACGCTCACCATGCAAATCTGTGTGTACATTACCGATGTACAATTGTTTGATAGGTTTAGTATGTAGGAGAATGATACAAAATGTCTGGGTTTGTTTATGTACTGATGTATAGTGTACTGACGCTTTCATTCTGCTGTGATCACTTCACTGTAACAAAACTGATACAATTAAGTCAACATAAGGGTAATAAAGTATTCATAGAATTAATAGCAAAAAAGAAAAAAAAGAAACAAAAAAAAAAAATGTGCGTATGCGCACTCGCGCAGGTTAATCGCGCGCGCGCGCCTGTGTGTGTGTGTGTGTGTGTGTGTGTGTGTGTGTGTGTGTGTGTGTGTGTGTGTGTGTGTGTGTGTGTGTGTGTGTGTGTGTGTGTGTGTGAGAGAGAGAGAGAGAGAGAGAGAGAGAGAGAGAGAGAGAGAGAGTGTGTGTGTGTGTGTGCGCGCGCACGTGCGTATGCACGCGCGCATGCACGTGTGTGAACTTACGTGAGTGTGTATACTTGAGGGTGTGGGTGTACTTTTCATTTTTTTCCCTTTTGTTTTAATTCTAAGTTATCATATGTGAATCATGTCATTTATGATAGCATCATTATCTTAGAGACACTGGCCATTGTAATTATTTAACATATTTCAATAAGATTGTAAGAACGGTATATACTTTTTTCTCAGTTGCAAGCGTTGTTCAAATATCACGTGTAAAGCAGGTAACGCTCTTGTTTTTCGAACCATACTAATGCACATTTGATCTATTAAAAGAAGCAGTTGAGGACAGTACTAAAGGTAATGACAGAGTTAGCTGAACTCAGTTCAAGGTCGATCTGCTCGAGGAGGAGCAAACGTCAACCTATTAGACTCAACATTTTCCACCTTAAATCAGATGCTCGATAGCTATGTGTGTAGTAAATCTGTGAAACCGCGCACCTCAAGTTATCCAAACATTCACGAGGTAAAAGTTCAATTCCCTGCGGCGCAAAATGCATTTTTTGACAGTGGAAGGGTATTATAGAGTCCTGGATGCGGCCCGGCTCCCACAGAGTGTGAAGAGTTCAGGACTAAGAAACATGTGTGAGGGGAACGGGGAGAGGTGGGATCTGCACAGACCTTTTTTTCTGACATGCTCTAGATAAAGTTTTTCTGCATGGGAAAAATAGTACACAATTCCGAACTTCCTAGACAGTCCAAGATGTAGCAGGGCGAGTTTCTCTGAAGACTTTTTTCTGTCAAGCTCTGAAAAGTGTGTCTTTCTGCATAGGATAACACGACATATACAGTTTCAAAAATGCAAGAAAAATAGAGATGTGAGGGGAGAACATCTTTCAACATAGGAAAAATATCATCAAAACAGTTCCGAAATTCTCAGTTATTAATAATGTAGACAGCTATACCAATAGTGGAGACGCCGACGATTGCATCATGATAAATAACCAATCTCAAATGAAATGAACAGTTTATTGTTGCTGTCTCATCATCTATACCGCTTCAGTAACCATCGTACAACTCACTTCAGCGTCCAGAAATTCACCTGATACAGAACTGTTCAGTGACAGCAATCAGCATCAGGTGGTCATGACATGGCCCACACCAGAAGACACGTGCACTGCTGCCAAGCCACGTCAGCGGTGCTCTGCAGTGCCTGAATTGATCCAGTGCACGCAAAACGCCACCAGCCTAGTTCAGAGAGCAGCATCTGTCCACCCAACGACATTTCCTACGAACATGCCGATACACATTGACACAAACTCATCATGGACATGGATAAGGAGAGGAGGTCAAAACTGAGGTCACCACGAGGACAGGGCATGGAGGGCTTCAGATTACGAGACTTTTGAGATGGTCAGTATTGATGATGATGATGGAGAAAATGTTGTGGGGCTCCATTCTCCTGTCAGACTACATGACAGGGCTGTTCTGTACGCCTCTCTTCATGGATGACCTGGGGTCAGTCAAGTCCATAAAGTTCAGAAACCTACAGTGTTGTTCGGGAAACTGGACTAACCACTGTTCTAGAAATTAAGACCAGTTTATATCAACACTTTCTACTGATGAAATACTTGTTATAATGTTTGTGGTACTAAATACATTGTAGACAACAACATTGCATAATTATACATAAACAATTCAGTGTGAGAATTGAAGCAAGGTTCAGATGAGGCCTCGTGCATTTCCTTCCCCAGCTTCGATTGAGAACAACTTAATTCAGATAAGAGACTTGATAACAATTCAGGTAAAAAGCGAACAGTTATGAGTAATATACTATGGCCATTCGTTGTTCGAAAACGAATGTCCATAGTACAAAGGAAAAAAGCACAGCAATATCTAAATTCTAAAATCAAGTGCTGAAGACAGTGTATCATTGTATATGGATTGTTTATGTGGTGTAAAACATGGTGATGGGTTGACTCTTGCCTGAATCTTTGTCAGTGAGATTGCATTATCGATCATAAATACGGGGAGGCAGGATGCAGCTTTAACTCTCTCTTCATCTTAATTAGTTATTATGATATTATCTGAGATTGTTTGATTAAAGGCAGCAGTAGGTAGGAAAAAGACCACAGGTTCAGTCTAAAAGACGATAATACGGCATGTTTTTTTTTTTCAAACAACAGTTAGGAGAAGGAGCAGTTTAGTTAACAGTGATTCTGAATTAAGAATATAATCACAGATTAAAAAGAAAATTATGATTTTTTCAATCAGGCTGATTCCATAAACAGATTGTTGTCCGGATTGTTGAACTGTTTAGAAGCACAACTGACTTTCACAGCGATCACTTCAAACACTGTCTTTTCTCTGTTCTCCTACTTTCACCCCGCCATTCCTCGTCCTTTCCTCGCTCCCAAGTCTCACACTTTTGTAACCTTTCACACTGGTATTTAATTGCTCGCCCTACATTATTTGAGGGAATCATGGACGGTATCTTGAAAATACATCTTGCATTCATTTTCTTACTTGGTTTGTCAGTTTTCCTGGCTTGGATTTTGTTTTCAGCTGTATTCTTTCAATTAGCCCTCTATTTTCATCCCTCCTTGTTTGGTGCTTCAGGCCATGTCTAGTAATAATACTGTAACCTTTTAGCGTTGGTGTACTACTGTATAAGTGTTTTGTCCTTTTGAGGCATATATTTCATATTTCAAAGGGAGTCACTTTGAATAGGAATTAGACACTTTTATGTACGCGGAATTTTTTTTCTGAAGCAGGAAACAGATTATAGTAGCAACACTGATGATACTTCATAGACAGCAAAACGCATGTCGCCTGTTTGTCCACTGATATTCCGTCTGGGTGAGCAATCTAATCAGCACACAGTAGGGAATCTCATTTATTCTCCCGTTCTGTCACTGTTTGACACATTTTGCTAATCCAGTTCCCTGCATGGAGGGCGATAAGAATCTACTGGCAGCAGACCTTCTCACAATAATGCAATCCCCTAACGGTTTGCTACTTCAGCTACTGGATTTATACCAGACCAAACTATTTGGATTTCACTTCACTTTCTTTGTGGAGTTCAGGTCATTTTGCGTTATTGCCGTTCTCTACATAATGGTACTCGTCAGGTTGGCTTTATGTTAATTCTGAATTTGAGGCAAATAATTCAGTCATGAGTTCAACACACAATATTTCGTCTTCAGCAGATCTGTGTTGAATTTTTTTTTGACATTGAGAGCCGAGCTTTTAACATCTGAAGCACGCGTTGTTCTTTTTCAAGCTGTCGTTTGTCATTCATCCAATTCCACAAATACAGTATTGGGTAAAGTGCAGCACTTAGAGGGGACACCAAAACTACCACCATCACTTGAAATACTTCTGGAATATCAGCAGCACCGAGCCAAACCATAATTTTAGTAATGATAATTGAGAACCAACTTACAGCAGTCGTGACACTGATTTTTGTTACCAAGGGCTGTGAGGACAAAACAGGCTTATTTGGCACTTCTGCCATGAATCTGTGTTTTGGTGTAGCCCTACATATGAAGACATGACCGATGCCTGTCATCAGACAGAATAAGACATTAAACAATGCAAAGAAATAATCAATACTCGAGTTCTGCTTAGAGTTGTATTTATCAAGAAAAACAAAATGACATGTACCTCTAAGGTTGTAAGAACTGGACTTTGAAAACCAAGGAAGCAGAGGTAGGGATGCTAGAAAGAATCCTAGCAACCACACAATTCCCTGGCCTATATATATGGACCTTCTAGTAAATCGTGGAAGCTCTGAAGGCAAGCATAAGGCGATAGCGTGATCTAAAGTTAGAAACCAGACAATCAGAAGTGAAATTTCACCTGAGAGAAGACACAGAAATCCAGCCATCTTGCAGCATATGCTGTTAGTCCATGCACTTTCATGCAAGAGATATTCGTTACCGAAAATTTCGTTTGCTATACTTATGATACTGGCGTGGATACCCATGCAAACGTAACTACATTGTAAACTAGCTTTAGACACAGAATCGTTATGCGAGATGGTCTTCATGGTATGCTGAGTGATAAAACAGACACAATTTCCACACACAATAGAAAAACTAAATAACCCAAACAGAAATGTATACAGTTTTGATGATAACAGATTTTCACACGAGGACAGTACAGGCAAAGGTACCTCACAAAAAGGTTGTTTTGAAATATTATAGATCAATCTTTGACAACATGTTTTTTTGTGACTGGACGAGTATATGATGGATAACTGATTAAGTCCCAAGAATACGTCAGAAGAAAAACGGTCAACTTTATTTCCTCTAAGATCTAATTCCTTTAATCGTTTTATTTTTTGAAAGGCCTCCTGGTCCAATTAATCTTATGTCTGAAAACGATATGTTAAGAAATTCTACTTCTGAAAAGTACATAAGACTTTCACTATCAAACATAGTGAGATAAGTGTCAGATAAATCAATTGTTTTCAAT
The DNA here is from genome assembly GCA_016801955.1 of Conus betulinus. Lineage (NCBI taxonomy): Eukaryota > Metazoa > Mollusca > Gastropoda > Neogastropoda > Conidae > Conus > Conus betulinus. Next base: position 48,026 of record JADBJO010009648.1, read on the forward strand.
GCACTTTGCGTCATGTTAGAAGATTCCTTTATCAGTGATGTCAACGGGTTGTCCGACAGCAACAGAACACGAAGTTCAGGCATTGGTAGAAAAGCATTGACTTTGATACTTCTGAAGTGGTTATGGCTCAAATCAACATATATCAAATTGGGACGAGACACAGAAGACACAGAAATAAGAGAACACCTGGAGAGTGTCAAACGAATGAGATAAACGTTGTTACTGAAATCAGACAATGCCATCCCTGAACCCATAGCATCCAGGTAGCGAAGGCTGGGGAAAAGGTGAGCAGGGAACGGCTGAGGGCACACAAAAGACAGACCCTGACACAAACAGCCCGCAGGACAGGTCACGTCACACAGCCATTCGTCATCACGTTGTGGACACTGCCCCCAGCCATCACACAGGTGATTCATGTGGAGACACACTCTGGAAGCTCGACATCGATACAAACCTGGACACATTGCATGTTGACAGTCTTGTTCATCCTCTTTATAAACACAGTCATAAATTCCGTTGCAACGAGTATAGACTGGTAAGCATTTGACCTGTTCATATCTGCACTGATAGTGAGTGTCAGGACATGATTCAGTAGCGTCCATCTTCTCAGGAGTGAAATAACCTTTGCCATCTAGATTGATCAGATATGGTTGCTGTTCTAGGAGGAAGTGTGCTGAATAAAATGTACACACACATAATTCAGTCCTTTCATCAGAATCATCAAGACAGTCGGAATAGTGATTACAACGTTTATCAAATGACACATACTGACCATTGGTACACTGAAAACCCTCAAACGAAGGATGTTGACAAAACGACTCATCACTATTGTCTGGACAGTCCTGTATGAAGTTACACACCAAAGTGTAAGGGACTGTTGTAAAATCATCGTCACACGGAAACATCATCACAGTTGTCTCATGATGTTTATTTGGGAGACTGTGCTTTGAGGTATTGTGCTTTAAGAGTGGCACACCTTGCAATTTAAGGGAGGAACAATTTGTCCACAACGACTTTGAACATCACATACTAGAAACAGGTGTGTCAAATGACCTCCTGGACAAACAGCTAGATAGTCTTGCCCTTCAGTACTCGCAGATGGTTTTTGAGATATTTAGGAGGGAATAAAACATTTTTGAGAATATAAGGTTTCTGGCTCTGTGACTCGTATTCACAAAGAATGTGCAATGACTGCCCTGCTATCATATCATGGAGGATCACTAATTGTTCTGCGCCCTGCGCCCTGAAGCATTACAACTTGAACACAATTGCCCGTAAAAAACTTTCCGTGCCACGCTTGTTTCTTAAATAACCTGTATGCAACAGATGTATCAGACCATTGTAAGAACCATCTATACATAAAAGGCACCATGTTAATTCCAGAACTGAGACCTATGTGCCCATGCCATATGCCCTCAGGCTGGGTTTTTCAAACGTGTTGTAATACTGACATACTCAAACAGTGTTTTGATTGTTGCAAGATGTCCACCAAGATTCTTGCACCACAACGCTGCTTGACTGAATGAAACAAGCTGGGAGTGTGTTACTAGATGCAGACATTTCCTTACTGGCTCAATCCACATCCTGCATCCTGACGAATATAGAGGACAGTGTAATGCTTCTCTTTCTCCATCTTCACAATATAGGTCCCCAACACATGACTTATTTACACTTGGTCTATTGAGATTGCAATCAAACTGAGGGCTAACTGACCTATAGTCAAATTTAGGTGGATAAAAGTCATAAAGCATATAAAATATATAGACTACAACACCTAACTGGTTATATATACGTTGCTGCAGGATACGAAGATTAATCTGTAAGCGTGAAGAATTGAAAATTTTACTTGGTACATCAGTATCTGTGTCACAGACAGGTATTTCTGTGGTGGGATTAGCTTTGCGTCCTTCGGTGAAGATTCTGCAGTATATGTAACAGACCTTAGGCTCATCCCTAAATACCTTAAATTTAATGGCAGTGATACGCCCTGCAGGCACAGGTATATCCGTCCAAAAATCCATTTGGTTTACATAAAAGCCCACAGGAAGGACTATTTTTATGAAACCGGCATTGGATGCCGTAAGAGTTCGTTGCAAATCTATTGTTTGAATTGTGTCAAAAGTTACTTCAACCAGTGGTTTGTTGTAAAATGACATAAAGCTGTGATTTTGGCTCCAATAAAATGTGCGACCTAACGTTTTCGCAGTGCTAATGCACGTAATACGATGCTGAGCAGCAGATGGACTTGACATAAGAGACTTAGGACGGCTGTCATAGACATGTACAGCCCAGAGGGGATGATGGCAGGATTTTGTAAATTGCATCTTGTCCTAGCTACGATGACATCAGAAGATGACGGCACCTCAACATGCAAATGACAGAATGTTTGCGAATTTTTACACCAGCCAAACACCACACTTTGACTCGCTGGAAAATCGAATGTATTGTTTTCACAGTCTGTCACATTACCATAATACATTATTTTTGTTTTAAATCGTTGCTGTAAGCCTTTAATACCAGGACAGATACTGTCAATGTAATAGTTCATCTGTGTGTTGGTGGTTACATAGTTGACTTCAATACCTAAGCTGTTGCTGGTTTTAATAGTGTCTTTTTGATGAGTAATGTTGTCCAGGCTTGAAGAGCTGGAAGTACTGCTGTTTTTGGTGATTGTGGTACCTGCAGTGGAGCAGTTAATATGGATTTCATTATTAATGCCATCAGTATTAGCTTCCTGTCGGCTGTTACAGCTTTTTTCTACTTTGTTGTTGCTACAAGCTAACATTGCTGTTGATAATAATTATGCCATAGATGCCTCCGTTTTTGGGTGTGCTTGATGGCTGCACTGCAACCAGATTTAATGCACCCCCTGATAGAATTGGGTCATGGAGTAACCATCTGATTCCAAATCTACCCAAAGCTACTGATAACCAAAGAAAACACCAGACAATAAACCTAAAACAAAAACCACTTTTATTAACGACATACACACGACACAAATGTTTCCTAAACAAACACATGCCTTTCAATACAATCAAATTAAGTATGAAACACTTAGAAGGGCTTATAGCCTAGACGAAGGAAGATTGCCACTACTGATCCTCCAAAGTGGTGTAGACAAAATACCGTGTAGCCATTACCATCAAATGTTCATACAGCAATAGCAAAGGGCTTAAGGAAGAATAAACACTCCACAGAATTATATGCAAGGATCAAGACACCACAATGGGTGACTACAGTCCACACAATCTCAGAAGAGCTAAGACTGGAGGACTCCTCTCAAAAGAAAAAACGTTCGAGTCTCACGTCACAGACCACCAAGCCAGCCAATTCTCCAGAAATGGAACAGTTGACACCATCCAGAAATTTGTCACTGTAAAACATCAAATACTTATTTTAGACTCATCCTTTGGAAGTGACGGTGGTGGTGCAGCCTTTGTTGCTTCATCAGATAATCTGCATTACAGGCAGTCTGAAACTTGTGTATGTTAACCGTTTGTTTACTACAAAATTAATACATTATTTTTATAGCGCCTCACGTTTTTCCTTCCAGCACTTCCTTCAAACAAGTAATGTTCTCATTCACACAGAAGGTAACGTATACACACATTTGGCGCCACATAATCTCCATTCATCCCAGACATATTAACGACAGCGACAGAGCAGAAGTCAGCAACTGTTTGGCGGCGGCGACGACGACAGCGATGACAGTGACGGCAATGACGACGACGAAGTAAACAACTGTGGTATCATGAGTCGCGAGCAGTGTTTTGGTCCTGGCCGATTTCAAAGTATAGGTAAGCCATGAAACACAAAAGGGTGTCTCCCTCTCAGCAAATCTCAGATCTCAGCAAAACACAGGTCTCTGGTAGCCGTTGAAGTCTTGCAGAACCGATGGAGATCGAGAAAATGCCCTGTACACCTCTCGACAATGCACACCTCCTTGGAGATGCTGCACAGTTGCTGCAAAGCAGGTGTAGGTACTGATGATGCCCCTGGGACTAGCCACGCAGACGTCAGAAAGCAAGGAACGTTTTCAGGTGCTTTAGCAGTTGAGGTAAAGAGGCTGGTCCCCACATACGTGTTGGTAGTTTTTGTAGTTAGTTCTACCAACGATGGGGACTGTCCTTGTAGGCTGGTATCCTTGACAGTTCCTGTGCTTTGGGGGTTCCTTGTTCTCCACTGACCTGTCTTGGGCTGAGCTGTCAGTGGTGTTGTTACTGTCTAGTAGAACGAAGGGGGCATTCATCTCCTCACATGCTGTGTGCAATATGCACACTATGTCAATCTCTCTGAAGATCGATAATTTAGGCAAACGAGTGCTTTTGCATCGAGTATATTGGCATCCATGTCTTTTTTCAGCTTGTCTGTTTGCTGAAGAGTGTGTTGGTGATAGAGAGCTCAAGCTGTGTACAAGAGTCCGCAGCGTCAATCATTTGCTGTTACACCGTCCAGTGACATGACGCCCATGGATTTTCAACCAGGAGAAGCGTCTATGCCTGTTTGTATTACTGACTTCAAACAGGAGGCGGTCCAGGTCCTCCTAGGAAGCTTCTCCTTCTTCATCCACAGGCTTTATCACATCAGAGCCTTCCTCTGTACACTGGAATCGTTTTAACAACTCGGACTTTAGGTCCGCCCACGTGAGTGATTCCTTAGCGGATAATGAAAGATATAAGGTTAAGGCGCTTCCTTTGAATAGGGACGCAATATACAGAACCCATTTATCCTTCGGCCAGCCACAAGTTGTAGCATGCGTCTCAAAACGATACAAAAAAGCATCAATTTCGTCTTTGTTCTCATCAAAGACAGGCAGTTTTGGAATATAGGGAGACTTTCCCTGAAACACTTTTGAATGAGTAGAATCGCCTCCAACTTCCTCAACGTCCTCTGCTGCCTCCGCCCTTTGGATACGGATCCGTTCAAACTCCAAATCCAACTCCCTCTGTTTTAACACCTGTTCTCTCCCCTTCTCTCTCTCTCTCTCTTTGTCTTTTTTTCTTTCTCTCTCTCTCTCTCTCTTTGTTTCGTTCTTCCCTCGCACGCGCACGCTCTTCTCTCTCTCGAACTTCCTCTGCTCGTTTAAGTAGGTCGTCACCTCATCACCTTGGAGCCCTAACTCCTTCGCTTCGGCCATATATTGTTTGAAGGAGGATTCCATTTTGAATTGATCTTAGTAAACACACAAAAAATTGGAAATTGCACCCAAAAGTACTGCAATGGGGAAAAAAGAAAAGAAAAAAACCTAATGATGTTTTTAACACAATGAAATAAAATCCTTGTGAATACAATTGAGCCTTTACTTTCAACGAAAAGCTGATTCCGAACAGAAGAAAAAAAAAACGATCGAAATAAATGTTCCAAAGCTAGAACACAAAAAAAAAATTTAAAATGTCAAACAACAAAAGAAAACAAAAGAAAGTCCACACCAACTCAATAAACTAATTTCTAACAAAATATGTTTTATTAGGGTGAGTTTTTCCTGCACTTACCAACCTCTGTCCTGTAGAAGGAGGCAAGGTCAGTTCAAACTCTGGGAAGAGGGGACTATATGAAAGAAAACGATAGGACAAAGAAAGAAGCAAAAAAAAAACAAACAAACAAACAAAAAAAACAACTATTGAAGGACGATCAAGGCTACTCCCACTTTTAAACTAATCCCTCAATTTTAGCGAGAAGCAGTGGGGCTCACCAATCTGGGGAGTAAAAAAAAATATAGGGACAAGCAAAAAAAAAAAAAAAAATCATATGGAAATCCTGCAGAGTCAGAAAGCAGAGAGAAGTACTCACTCGCACTAAAAACAAACAAACTCACTCACACGCCAATACAATCCGATCAACAAAATAATTCAAGCAAATATTTAACTAACAATGCGCCACCTACTTATTTACTCTCTAAAAATCATATATTAAAACAGGGGGAGAAAACTTATCCCAAAATTCAGAGGGGCACAACCACAAAAGGGCGGGGGAGGGGGAGGGGGGGGGGGGTGTTAAACAATATCTTTTCAATCGAGAGGGAAAACAATCAAACTATAATAGAGGGGGGTAGGGGTTGAATACTTGAGAGAAAAAAAAAACACCTCAGCTAACACATTCACACGTGATTTACCGACAAGTCAGGGTCACCACTGTCACAATGGCCGTGCCTCGCCCACACGCGCGCATTCGCATACACCTGCACACGAGAGTCGACCTCTTCGGGCACAACCACAACCTGACTCCAATCACACAAATATCACTATAAAGATTTTACGAAAATTTCTCCCCCTGGTCAACAAACCTCAGCGGGGTTTTATTTTTCTTATTTTTCTCTCGAAAAGGATATTAAGTCACATCAAGATTGCCCTTCATTTTGGCCCATACATATTCTTTTTACTTCCATTTTTCTCTACACTATTGTTATTTCCATAAATTCATGACATTGGTCGGTACATATGGGGACTCAGATCCCAAAGATTCAAAATCATATATTTTTTCTTCTATCTCTCAGATACACCGAATTCCACTTGGAATTCCTTCCCGGCGCATAGCGGGGTAACGGTGGGGTAATAAGATCTTCCCAGGCTACTGGTCCATCAGACTCCCATCAGTGTTTCCCTGAACTGGGCGACTGGCTGCTCTCAGACTTGTTTCAGGACTCCAAAAATCCCACAATATACGGTCCCTAAGTGTACTTGGGTCTGATCTCCAGCCCAATACCGCAGCCTACATATTCAACTTGGGGCTAAACCCCTCTCTAGGTCAAGCCTAGTTACATTTTATATACATTTGCTGTCTTCTTTCTTGACAGCTAGACCAGTGCAGCAATGAATGACGATTTCTCATCCAGTCGCCTCAGCAGGTGAACACCCCTGAGTTCCACTCTCTTTTTTCCTACACCCAGGGACCGCATTCACTCTCAGTTAACCCCACTCACTGTCTACCCAAAACTCTAAAAATGGCCATTTCATTTCATCTTTATAGGCAAACAATCACAACAACAACAACAACAACAACAGCAACAACAACAACAAAAACCCATCACAATAACCAAACCATGGCCTACAATGGGACCATGACAGCCAACATGATTTACACATGAGGTGGGTTTTTGGGGCTTTTCAAGTGCTCTATAACACAGGCTTTCTCCTGTTCTAGCTTGTGTCTGACCTGTATGAAGGAAGGTCAATCATATATCGCATCGTTTTATTTGGTGTTTTCTCTATTGTGCCCAAGGTAAGTCTCATTGCTTCATTTTGAATTCTTTCTAATTCAAGATAATTGTTCTTGGACAGTATTATAGGCCCTCAACCAAAACAGACCACATTGAGTACAACTGCGAGACATGGTCAGCAGAAATGGCGACGTTCAATGCCTTTGACTGCCGTTGCTTTTATGGCAAGCAGGCCTTTTTTTTTTGCATTTAAGAGCAACATTTCAACATGTTTTCTAAAGGTCAGCATTCTATAAAAGGCTATACCCAAATAGCAAAAGTTGTCAATGCTTAAATTTGCATTTCAATAAAGAAAGCCAGTGAAGTTAATTATCCTGATGTTTTCTTGTTGAGAGTGGACTTTCGTAGGTTTGATAGACAATCCAATTTCCAGCCACCACTGAGCAATTGTTCAACTGCTGTTGAACTGTTTTCGATCTCTCTTAAGCATTCATTTGATGTGTTGTAAATAAGAACATAGGTTTCTGGATTCTGGATTCGACATTAGAAAAGTAGTTAAAGACTCAGTATCAAAAACTTACTTGGAGAATATTTCGACAGGGTCGCCCTGTCTTCGTCAGTTAACTGTTGCTGTTGTGGCAGAGAGGCCTGGTGGGACGACTGTTGTGTGGGGCGAACGGATGTCAGAATCGAAATATTCTCCAAGTAAGTTTTTGATTCTCAGTCTTTTAACTACTTTTCTAATGATGTGTTGTAGGTCAGACCGTCATCTGTTAGGGTCACCTCTCGAGCAATTCTGTTTCCATTGAGGTCTGCAAGGCCTTTAATGTAAATATTGCATTAAACAGGGGAAAGAGGCAAACCTTAAGGTAATCCCATGGATAATGTATGGGGTTTAAACATCCAGTCTGCATATCATAGGATGTCGGTTCGCTCCTGAAGTGCTGCTACAACCTATCGAGTAAGTGTCCTCCGTGGTCAAGGAATAGCCCATGAGAAGCGAGATCTGGACTTCGTTGAATGCTTCTTCCACGTCTATCGTAAGTGCCACTATTACTTCCTTTCTTTGGAATCCTTCATATACTTGATACGTAAAAGCGGCCCATTTTCCCGTCTATTTTTACCTATTTCCTTGATTGGGAGGGAGGACTTGTCTACTTTCAAGGTCTCTTACAGTTTTTGTGCTATGATTCGCTCCATGAGCTTTCCTATCATAGTTTGCATAGTGATGTGCTCGTATGATTCTAGTAGGGGATCTTATATCTATTATTCAAAAGCCATCGTTTCCGTTCCCATTTTCTTTTTTCCCATGCCCAACTCTCCATTCCCTATCCTACCTCCCTTTTTTGTTTAACTTTTTGCAAATGACAGATTTTTTTAGCTGGAATTTGTTTTTCCCCATTATTTCACACTCATTTTTTTTTCTGTCCCATCCTCTGTGCCACCTCAGTGGCATTGCACCCACGCTGCTCATTCCGTCACCCCATCCACAGCCACAGCCCGATCAGTCCTATCGCAGCTCCGACACCGGCAATCCACAGGAAGCAGTCAATGTCAAGTCGTCAAGAGGCAACCCACCAGAGGAGACACTGCACTGCTGCCGAGTGACTTCCGTGGTGAGCAGTGGCACCTGTTCTGATCTAACGTACGCAAGACACCACCTGCTAAGCCCCCCTACTGACGACATTATTGCTTAGTTGCGGAGCTGGCGTGAGTGAGCCTCCACCTCCATCCAACGACAGCCCCTATGGACTCGCCGATACCGGTGATCCCGATGGAACTAAACCAAGGCCACAGACGTGGAGCGGACATCGAAACTGAGGTCACCATGAGAGCAGGGCATGAAGGGCCGCAGAATTTGAGACTTTTTTTTTCTGCTGATCGATGACAATGAGGATGATTAAGATGATGATGCTACAGATTTCTATTCCGGTCTGAGACTGCATGACAGGGCTGTACTCTACGCTTCCTTTCATAATATATCCCGGCATCAACCAAGCCCGAGGGATACAGACACCTGCGGTGTTGGTCAGGAAATTTGAGCAACACTCTGACAGACGCATCCATTGAGCGAATGAAACTCGACTGTGTGGTCCCAGTCTTCCCAACTGAGCCCGTAGCAAACTCAACTCTGGGTAGGAACCGGTCGGGCCAGAAAACTTCCACATGACTCTGATAACTCTTGGTGGTAGGAACGGGTAGGGGCAGAAAAATCCCACTTGACTCTGATGGGAATCAAACCTACGACCTCCCAGCCGGGAGTCCGCGACTCTAACCACTTCGCCACGGCAGCTAGCACTATATCACTATATCACTACTCATATCTATCTATCTATATATGTGACAGCGAAAATCAAACTCTACAAATCACTAGTGTTTCTGACGGACAAATAAATGTGTGACGGACAAATAAGCGTGTATGGGTGTGAAAGCGGTGCATGTGTATGTTTGTGTGCGTGCGTGCGAGTGTGTGTGTGTGTGTGTGTGTGTGTGTGTGTGTGTGTGTGTGTGTGTGTGTGTGTGTGTGTGTGTGTGTGTGTGTGTGTGTGTGTGTGTGTGTGTGTGTGTGTGTGTGTGTGTGTGTGTGTGTGTGTGTGTGTGTGTGTGTGTGTGCTCATTTCTTTTCTACTTGTTTATGTGACAAAATATGCTCTAGCTTTAGTCATGCTTTAGTCATGTGTTATTACCAAGGATAGAAGTAAAAGAAAAAGACATAAATCATCTTCATTCCTTCCCCAGTTCACGTGCTCGCCGTTAGAGTGAAACATACCGTGATATTTATTATCAACCCTCTCTCTCTCTTCTCTCTCTCTCTCTCTCTCTCTCTCTCTCTCTCTCTCTCTCTCTCTCTGTCTCTGTCTCTGTCTGTCTGTGTCTGTCTCTCTCTCTCTCTCTCTCTCTCTCTCTCTCTGGTGTTCTTTATATAATTGGACTGTTACCGTTCTTTAAAGAAACTGGCGTTTGAGAAGTCACTTTGTTGTGGATGAAGGATTTGCTAATGAAAACTTACCGAGTATTTCTATGATGTACATTTGTGTCATGGTACAATAGGTTTCCATCGCAGTTTATCAAGAAAAGAAAACTGTTACTGACATTTCATGTAGGCAAATCCTTTGGCTGGCTTCAATGTACTAGACAAAAAATGTTTGAAAGTTTGTACCTTGATTAAAAAAAGGAAACCGCTTAATCGTCATGCAAATTACCATTTCCATAAATCACGGACTTCTGTTGCCATTAGTTTTTCTCTCTTTTCTTGACGTCAGGAGGGTAAGCGAGAATCATCCAGAGCCGAGATGGGAGGGGACGTAATTGCTCATCCCCATCGCTAGGCTCTAAATAATTGCAATTTAACTTCACCTTACAGGTAAGTCTCGTTAAATTTACTAGTCAATAATCGTGTAGCGATTAATCATTCACAATGACGTGAGACTTCAGTTAGAGGTCATGAGTACTGAATTAATCATAAAAGCCATAAAAACAAGTTGATGGATTTTGTCTACATGTAATTACACAAGAACAGTAAAGTTTCTTGTAATCCAAAAACAATTTGTAATTTGTAGTTTGGCATGCAATCACTGTCAATCAGTCACCGGGTCAAACTGTGCCATGAAGCATCAGTCAGTCACTGGGTCAAAACTGGACCCTGCAGCATTCCTACTTCTTATTTACAGAACTGTCTAGAACTCATTGTCCCAAAGGTTTCTTAAGCACAGGTTTGTAATAGTACTTGGTAAAAGTGTTCTGTCCAGACAACCAGCCGTTCTCATTATGCAGTCAGTAGGCACATCTCTGCTGAATGCTGCTGAAGTGCTAGCTGCTCTGGTGCTGTGAGCTGAAAAACGGCTGATATCCATTTCGACTAACCTCAAAACAGTTTTAATCCACTTGGATATAGTGTTTCTTGAGACCTCACTATGGGATTTGACAAATGAAATGAAGAGTTGTTTCCCTTTCCTGAGAGACTTTGTTACTCTTAAGTACAGTCTAAGGTGGGTAACAATACACAATTTTTTATGTTCAAAAGACTCTCATTCTAACGGTTGCACTGTGACCCTGGTTTAGTTTGCTTCAACACTACACTAAACACTAAGACACACTTGTCATCTTTAAATCTTACATCATCACATTTTAATATGTGGATTGTTTGACCCCTCTAACCAGACAGCAGGACTAGCAACATGACCAGTCTAAGGTCAACTGTTTTAGAGTCATCTTTCCTACGTCCGGCCAACCAGCTAAGTATTGTAGTACATTATCCACATCCCATGTATCATGATATTTGGGAATGGAGGGTCTTTCTTCAAACACCCCTTTCACCACACACTAATGGGTGACTGCCTACTGCCTCGGTGCCTGGCCTGTACAAATAAGCTGAAACTGCAATTAGAGCAAAATTTACTGTACCCCGACTAGCCCCAGAAGCATAATGTCTGCCAGAAAATTTATTACATCGACATAAGTTGGCGTTTTCATCCCCTTGCTATCTACAACAATTTTCCACCTTCTAATATAAGAGTCATACGCTTTCTGGGTAGCGTTTCTCCAAGAGCTCATAACCAAAATCAGCGGCACACTGCTTGGACCAGAACTAGTCGAAGAACACCTGAGATCCTGCAAACTAGCAAGTGAAGCCTCTTCTCTTGAATCAGGCGATAGACTGCATCTAGGTGGCTGGGGAGATGCAACAGGTTATTACTGCAGGTAAGACGCACTGGCTCTGCTGTCAACAGTCGTAACAGTGCTGGATACCACGGCTGAGTTGGCCAGTCTGGGGCCACCAGCACACCCAAACTCAGAAATCAGGTGACAACGCTGTCAGGAGGAAAAGCATGGAAATTTATGTCTCTCCAAGTTACACTGAAAGCATCAATAGCTTCTGCATCTGGATCTGGCCTGAAGGAGATGAATCTTTTCATTTGCGCATTCAGCCTTGAAGCAAACAAATCTATGTCAGGTACTGCATTCAGCTGTCTAAGAGCAGCTTGCAGATCATTGTTCAGCTTCCATTCAGTGTCCAGATTTACCTTCGTGAATTCTGCATCAGCCACATTTTCCACTCCTGGTATGTGGGCTGCACTGACAAAGATATTATGTTCAATGCACAAAGACCAGATCTGAAAGTTAAATCGTTACAGGAGTCAGAGGGGTATGTACCCATGTGGTTAAGCATGCAATGGCTATGGTATTCTCAAGGATGAGCCTTACATGTTTCCTTAAAGCTGTATCTGAAAAGATTTTAAGGCAAAAATGCACGCTTTTAATTCCAAGTAATCTATATGAAATTTCCTTTCCGCTGGTGACCACACTCCTCCTGAAGAGACTCCTGCACACACGCAGCCCCACGCATGAAGGCTTGCATCAGAATGGATCACAATGTCTGGATCTCTGCAACAGAAATCATTGAAAGCATCAGAAATATTGTCAATCCACCATGTCAGCTCCTTTTTTTTTCCAGCTTTAGATATCTCCGTCACCTGGTCAAAATTTCCTTTGCTTTTCTTCAGAACTCTACACTCATCTTTTTTCCAACAGCCTGTAATGCAGGGGCCCAAATTTAACAGCAGGAAAGCTGGCCACCATTAACCCAATGACTTTTGCCAAATCTCTTATAGAGATCTCAGCTGCCTTCAAGGTTCTTGAAGCTTAGAAGCATTTTCTCTTTCCTTTCTGATGTGTCAAAGTGACCGTCATTGAGACTGAGTCAATAATCACTCCTAAATACTGAATCTCAGTGGTTGGTTGAAAAATTGACTCGGTGGGACGTACAATGAATCCTAGCTTATGTGATGTGTCCAGTGTGTCCATAACATTTTCCTGGCACTGTCTCTATAACATGCCCATAAGCAAGGAATCATCCACGAAAGCTTTTGAGATATGTCCTTTCAATCTCAAAGTATCAAAGACTGGCTTCATGATTTTCGTAAAAAAACGTGGTGCCAATGCCAACCCATTTGGGAGCGCATTGTATTGAAAATGTTTCCTTTCCGTTCAGAGTTTTTGTATCTTGACCGCAAGGTTGACTGCTGATAATTTTAAGGACATTTAACCTTTTTCTCGCTTTGTGCAGCACATACCCTATGAGCACCGTCCCCTTAACTTTTTTTTTTTTTTTTGCTGTCCCAACCTCTGCGCCACTCAGAGGCAGTGCACCACGCCGCTCATTCCGACACCCCGTCCACAGCCACACAGCCTGGTCGGCCCCGCCGCAGCCCCGGCACCGGCAATCCACAGGGAGCAGTCAATGTCAGTCGTCAAGAGGCAACCCACCGGAGGAGACACTGCACTACTGCCGAGTCACTTCGGTGGTGTTCAGTGGCGCCTGTTCTGATCTAACATACGCAGGACACCACCTACTAAGCCCCCTACTGACGACAATAATTGCTTAGTCACGGAGCCGGCATGAGTGAGCTCTCCCTCCGGAGGGCGCCACCACGTCCGTCCAACGACAGCCCCCATGGACCTGCCGATACCGGTGACCCCCCGTCCACTTAAACTTTGCAATAAACAGATTCCTAAACACTTTAGTTTTTGCTCATATCTTAACAAATTACCCTTGAGACCAAGTGAAAGTAGTAACTCAGAACATGACCCATTGTCAAACAACATAAAACGTGCTTTTTTGCCTGAAAATTCTAGTCTATTTTCTTTCTTATAAGTAAATAACTTATTCAGTTAACTTTTATCAAGATTTTGCACACGGAGTATTGCCCTCTTGTTTATTTGCATGCTGTGTACTATATTCATATTTTGTGATAACACGTTACGAAGGTCACCGGTAAAAATGAAGAAAAGAAGGGATGCGATGACTGATCCCTGAGGAATTCCCATGCCAGTGTTTGTGCATGTAGAATGTTTTACCTATTGTTACGGATGCGTTGGTGCGTGTGTCTGTTTGTCTGACTCACAGAAATTCGGATGCGTGTACGATTTTTTAATTCACACAAACTCACACATTCGAAACATGGACAGCCAGGCAACAAGTCAACGTGTTCTTTTTTATGCCGCCCGAGCCATCAAAACACAAATGCACAAAAACACAGCAATATACAACAATATCAAGTCAGTAGAATAACTTACGCCGTAACCCTAGGCGTACAATTCACGATGTAAATATGCATATGTGTTATTATTTTCTTTTCTTTCTTTTGGCCACGTCCGACTCAACACGACATATTTCAGTAGGATGGTACATACTGTAATTATAGGCAGAACTTACCAATTCCAGAAGAAAATGATGACTTCTTTTTGTTAAGATTCAAATATCATTTTTGATTTTGATTTCTATTAATTAAAATGCTATTTAGCTATGCCTTTACCCAAACAAACTGTGTGTCATTACTGTTTGTCACAGCGTCATAACTTACAAAAAAAATACTTTAGCAATATTCATCTCAGTTGAGTGTGTTTTACTTTCTTGAAAATGTGTGATTTTGTTCTGTTTCACTACATTCTCGACTTGTTCCTGTCTTTATAGTTTAAAGATGTACGTCGAATAGACTGCAGACAAAGGCCACTGTCGGAAAGTGGCTGTAATACTGTTGTGATGAATTGTCTGTTGTATGTGTAGTTGGATGTTATTTAATCCATCAGTTATATTTCAAACAACGAAGAAAAATCAAGAATTACATTCAGTCTTTAAAGTTTTGATCAAATGTCTGTACAGAATTACCCGTGTTCTGCTTTGCTGTCTGAGATCAGAAATGGACAACAGATGGAATGAAACTGGACACTGCTCCTCCATCGCTCAAGGCTGGGTGACAGCAGCACAAACTTGTTACAAATGGGTGGACCTACACACTTTACGGCAGTTAACACCTCTGAAAAAAGGGAGTATTATAGGGCAGAAGAGTATTGCAAGTCGATGGGTGGTAGGCTGGCAGCACCAAAATATTACAGTGAGTGGCACCAGGTAATTTATACATACCTAAGATCAAAAAAGCGTATAACCTCTAATGGGGCAATGATTGGTATATGTTTGTGTAATAAGTCGTTACCAAACATGTACAGAAGAATCGCTACAGCTAATGATAGAACAGTGCTTTATCATCAAATGACAACTGTTGGCAACTTATTAACAAGTAGGTATGACCACTGCATATACTTGAGAGAATGGATAACATTTTTACATGCACTGTACTATTTGTAATCGTAACTTCGAAGCGCTGTGTGAGTTTCGAATAGAAACAAACCAAAGCAAGAAAATAAGCCAATACCTGAACTTTGTATAAACGCTACTCACTCAGACTTCATGCAGGAACAAACTACTCAGTGTCACGATGGTCACATGACCCATTATGCCTCTCGTGTGGCAGCAACAATGTGTGTGCAGCAAACACCAAACTCCGTGTTTCTTTTCTGAAACGTCGTCTGACAGCCAGCAGGACCATAGGAAGCGAATTATTTTCTTCACCTGCGACCACACAGACACAACACTGTCCTACTCCTTTGTGTGTGATTTCAGGCCCGACTGCCCTGATCAGAGTGACGAATCTTTCTGTGAACACCCTCTGTGTGACGCTTACACCTGTAAGAATGGTCAGTGTGTGCCTGGCAGCAAGCGTTGTGATGAAATACATGACTGCTTAGATCATTCCGACGAAACGAATTGCGAGTATTATCGAAAGATTGCTGTGTCAAGTACATATCTGACTGCACCTGTGCTGGTCAATTTTGATGGGATTAAAACCTTTATTCTGACGAAAATGAAACCCGGTGAACTATGTCCTGACAGCCACTATCGTTGCCCTGGTGATGTAAATGACTGTCTGCCTGTATACACGCGTTGCAACGGAATGTATGACTGTGTTGGGCATGAAGATGAAGAGGGCTGTGAAGAAATGACATGTCCAGGGTTTTTTCGGTGCCGATTGTCCAGTGTCTGTGTTCACAGTGACCACATATGTGATGGATGGCCACACTGTCCTCTTCAAGATGATGAACTATTTTGTGGCATGATATGCCCGAGACCATGTTTGTGTCATGGGCACATGTTTCTGTGTTCTCAACATTTTTTCAACCTCTCTCTTTCCCCAGCTCCGCTATCTGGATGGTGCAGGTTCAGGAATGACGCCCTTGATCTGAAAAACAGCTTTTACCTCATTCATCTCTCTCTCGCAAAGTGTTTCTTGAACCTCTTGCCTAACATCACGCTCTACAACTTGCAGTTTTTGGATCTTTCTGACAACGATATAAAGCACGTTGACATGACACCATTTGTTGGCTTAAAAAGGTTGCGTACACTGTCCCTGGCTAGAAATCCTCTGGATACACTGTCCAGTGACCCAGCAGGTGTTACATACCAGAAATCACTGAAAATGCTTGATCTTTCACACACAAAGCTGAAAGTATTTGACAGTCAAGTCCTTTCAGGCTTTATGCTATTAAGAACCCTCAATTTATCGTTTTCTACAATTTATACGATTGGACCCAATGGATATAAGTCTATACCATTTTTAACAACAATTTCAATGGTAAGTGTTCCTGTAAAAACGTTCCCACATGATATATTCAGAGGCCTTCCTCATCTCAGGAGCATTTCTGCACAAAATTATAAATTCTGTTGTAAAGATATTCTTCCAGGCCATTTCAAAAACATGTTTTGTAATGCTCCTACAGATGAAATTTCCTCCTGTGGGGATTTACTACGTACAGATTCGTACCGCGTGTTTCTGTGGCTGATCAGCTGTCTGGCTGTGGTAGGCAATGTGTTTTGTTTTATTCTTCGTCTGTGTACTCAGAAGACCTCAATGACTAGCTATAGTTTATTTGTCAGTAACCTAAGTTTTGTCTGATCTGCTGATGGGTATTTACCTTTCCATG
>JADBJO010009648.1:67500-77500 GCA_016801955.1 Conus betulinus
AACGAACCATTATGCTGGGACGAATTAGTCTAACGTCATGGTGGTGGGGTGAGGGATGGAGGAGGCTAGTCCCGTGGATATTTTGCAGAACCTCCTCCCCATACATTGAGACAACAGTAACTTCCTGGTCCGCCAGCCTCCTTATTGATTTACAGTGTACTCAGTGGAGAAGGATTCTTTTCTAATATCCTCTTCCAACCGAGTGTGCATGTATGTCAGTGAAAGTAACAGGTTTGTATTAAAGCGAGTTTGTAAAGCTTGCTCCATGACCTTAAGGGATTATTATACAGAAATCCATTTCCATGTCCTTCAACACCAGCAAACTCTTCTGGCTTGGACACTGTCTATTTTTGAGACTCTTGAGCTTAGTTTAAATGTACACTTTACGTCCTCGTGGTGTGTGATTCCCGGTCACTGAACTCCATTAGCAGTCATATTTTGTATCCACCTTTCCATTTTTTGCAATTTTGATTGTGTTATTCACTTTCATTTTTTTTCCCTGTCTAGAATTCCAATGTCCGTCTCTCGGATCTCCGTTTTCATGTGTGAGTGATATCTTACCCACTTATATGGAGCTGCTTCTCGCTCATGTAGAAACAACGCTTTGTTTCAGCTGGCAACAAGGACTCACTAGCAATCCTGCTAAGTACTTCACACAGTGAAACAGGTGTTGCTTCCCGGTGTCGTATAATATATCTGAGAACCGTGATATCTGGGAACGCGTACCCAGATTTACCGCGATGTCTGGAACGCGTTCCCAGATTCCCTGAACTTCCGATCGTGATATTTGGGAACGCGTTCCCAGATATCACGGTAAATCTGGGAACGCGTGCGAAAAAAAATGACAAGAAGGCCAAAGATCTCAACTGCACCTAAATAAATTGTTTCCCACCTTATATACCTCGAAAATCCATTCTTTTTCGTCTTCTTTCTGCCCTTCTGAGCTCTGAAAGACCACGTTCCGAGATATCACGGGCCTTCCCAGACATCACAGTACATTTTGGGAAACGCGTTCCCAAAAAAAATCTGTGATATCTGGGAAGCCTTTGAGGAACAACTGGATGAACAGCTGATGAACAGTATAGGCACCCAATACAATAATTATAGTTTTTCATTTATTCAGGGGTGTACAATATTGCAAGCATTGAGGTTTGAAGGCTGGTTTTACATTTTTTTTATCGGTTTGTATTTTAGACATATAAAACCTACCGTCCCACTATAGGACGCTAGGCACGGGAGGGTACAGGTTTTTATGATACATACAAAGACACAGAATTCATTTGAAATCATAGTTCAGCCAAATGTATTCTTGAATTTTGCATCAAATCATGAAAATGGCATTATCGACTTGGTTGTTGACAGATTAATTGTACATAACTGAACACAAAAAGAACAAAAAGAGCATTTTACTCATAGTGGAGTCACAGCAGATTGACGTAGTTCACTCATCGTGTCTTCGTCGTAAGCATACTGTCATTGATCAGCCATCTGTGTGAAAGGCTGCAAAACATTTGGCATGAAGCCCACATTGCACTTGGTGCACTTGTCACTGCTCTTCTTGCCACAGGAAGTACACCTGAGTCGCTTCTGGACACGCTCCACAAGATGATCTCTGCCGTCAAAGCAAAAGGCCAGTGCGACTCGCTTGTCAAGCTGGGCAGGGCGACCAAGTGGACGTTCCCACGCGATGCTGCTTCACTGATCTAGTCAGATAGACAGTGGCAATGGCTCGTCGCACAGCAAGAAAGGGGGGGGGGGGGGGGGGGGGGGGGGGGGGGGGGGGGGGGGGGGGGGTCTTCTCCAGTGGCCGTGGCCCGGTACAAGTGCCAGGGTTAAACGGCCAAAATCCAGGCAAAGTGAGAAAATGGACCACCACCATTTCTTTGATCGGATGGACGCGGGACTTGTCGATGTTCTGCTCCTCCTATCAACCCTCCCATGGTCTTGTTGTAGTGGTTGATGAGAGCTGGCTGATCAATGTTGACGTGCTGCCTGGCTTGCTGGAAAACCTTTTTGTTTTCTGTGTAGGATTCACGCCCACCTTGTTGGAGACCACATTGACAACGTTGTTGTCATTCCAACGAACCACGATGATGGCATTGCTTGTGTCAGTGTAGTAGTCGAAGGTGCCCCTTGGAGTTTTATTCATCTCCTGCACTGATCGCAGTGGACAGTCTTCAACCCAATTTGCACGAATGGTTCCTGTGCATGCAACGCCTTTGGAAGAGAGGTTACAAGATCGATGACAACTGATCCTCCCATTCCCACACCTTGCGGTGGTCTGACTTTGGCCATCTTGTCATCGGCTTCAAGGTTGGTGTTGTCACTCACATGGAGGTATCTCATGATCTCTTCGAATTTGTCTCGGCTCATGGCTGAGGTGACAGCTGCATTATGAATGTCCATGTCATTGGACCAGTACATTCTGCGTCGGGAAAAATGTGCAGGAATGAGATAGAATTAGTCTGGCCAGAAAGGTGCGAACCTTTCTGAGTCAGCTTTGCATTTTTGCCATGTTGTGGAGAGATTGCACCGTACTCTGCATTCCCCGGTTCAGAAACGTGTTCATCTGAATCACACACACACACACACACACACACACACACACACACACACACACACACACACACACGTTTTAGATATTGAATTATAGTATTTTATCTTTCTTTCTTGATTCTCTCTCTCTCTCTCTCTCTCTCTCTCTCTCTCTCTCTCTCTCTCTCTCTCTCTCTCGAGGGAGGGAGGGAGGGAGGGAGGGAGAGGGAACAGAGGGAGGTAGGTACGTGATAAAAATAACTATAAAAAACTGACCACGTCGTTCTCTTGGGGAGTAGACTGAGTGCTGTCACCATCAGTGATCTGTCTTCCGTCAGCATAAATGACTGTTGCTGAAGCAGATGACTGAAGTTGCCGCCCATTCAGATTGTGAATTTCAGCATCTTCATCTCCACTGTCCTCGTCTGTCAGTTCATCAGTAGGTAGGGGGTCAATGTAGGTATTGGCAGTTTGGAAAACAGTGTCCGCTTCAGGGATATCCAGTACTTCATTCACGTTGGATCGTCTGCAAAACAAAGATCGTTTTGATAAAGTAAGCATCCAGGAAGTCGAACATGCTCATATTTAGGTTAGTGTGACTGTTGGTTGGTTTGGTGCTTTACATCTCAGCCACTTTCGCGGATCAGAGACAGCTGGTCGCATTGTCCTGACACCAGCGAACCAGTTTCAGTAATGCCTGGATTCAAACCCTTGACCTTTGGAATAAGAGTCGAACCCTCTACTGACTGAGCTATCCAGCTCTTCGATTAGTTTGACTTTATTTCATCTTTAGAGATAAGCTGAAATAAAAAAGAAACACATGATGTGTCATTTTTTTTGTTTGTTTCTCCTGTGCCTGTTTATCAATCCTCTAACTAATAACATTGACGTAACGAGAAAAAAAAATCATCAAAATTATAACATATCATGAAACGAAATAACAATGTAACATAAATATGTTAGCACTGTTACAATTTAGACTGATTTTGAAACACAAAAAACTGTCACTAGCATGAAATGAAAAACCTGTACCCACTCGTGCCTAGCGTCCCCATAGTGGAACGCCTATAAAACGCAACAAATTTTTCCAATTATAAACAATAAGCTTATATCATCGCACATGGTTTTAGTTTATACCCTACGTATCACATTTACTTGAATAATATCATTAAAAATGTGTTTGACAAAAGAGATATTGACTTACCTTCTGCTTTCATCCATCTTGACCGTTTTCAACCATGTGGTGGTTCATCACAAATGGCCGACAACCGGAAATACATTCCAAGGGAGATAACGTTTGTGTATATTAGAATTATAGAAGGTACTTCCCTGTAACTAATAATCACAATTTAGTTGCCTTATCTTTAACATTAAGCCAATACAGGGCAAATAACTATAGCGTCCCACTATAGGGACGCTAGGGCATAAATGGGTTTTAACAGCACTGCTCCAGTGACCGACACAGAACTGGACAGGAAGAGTAATCTGCAGCGTATGGCAGGTGAAGGGAAGATGCTTCCACTGGCAAGTCATGACGATGGTAAGAGCAAAAAGTCATTGGCGAAAGTGCAGTGGCAGTAAAAAGGAAGTGTTCTCCGTTTTGTGCGATCACTACATACATGCGAAGACAAAGCGCAATCTTCAGTTGCTTGTTGTGAGTTTTTTTTGGGGGGTGAATGCTCATGCTCAGCGCTAGTTTTAGCGTCTCCTACGTACAGTTATAGGAGCAGGGAAAAAAGGGGAGATTGACATCTACATTGTTTCGAATTTTCTTTCTCTGAGAGAGAGAGAAAGAAGAGAGAGAGAGAGAGAGAGAGAAAGAGATGAGAGAGAGGAGAGAGAGGAGGGGAGAGAGAGAGTGTGTGTGTGTGTGTGTGAGAGTTGAGAGAGAGAGAGAGAGAGAGAGAGAGAGAGAGAGAGAGAGAGAGAGAGAGAGAAGAGAAAAAGGGGTCCATTAAAAAAATCCTGAACATTGATAATTATTCAACTAATAAGTTACGGAATAAAATCCGAAAGCAATGAAAAACAGTAATGAATGAAAAGAAAAGAACATGAAAAGGAAAAGTACGCCAGGGCATATAATGTGAATGTCAGCATTGGCATGGATGTTTGTGCTGTGTGTGGGGAGAATGCATGTGCTTGATAGGTGGTAGTGGCAGTGGTGGTGGTGCTAGTCGTGTAAATGGTTTGATGGTGGTGTGTATGCGTGTGCCCGCGTATGTGTGCGAATGTGTGCCCGCGTATGTGTGCGTGTGCGAACTCGCGCGCGCGCGCAGGCGCGTGCGTGCGTGCCTGCGTGTGTGTGTGTGTGTGTGTGTGTGTGTGTGTGTGTGTGTGTGTGTGTGTGTGTGTGTGCGTGCGTGCGTGTGTGAATGCGTGCGTGCTTGCGTGCATATACTTGCGTAAGAATGGGAGCGCGTGCGTGCGTGCGTGCGTGCGTGCGTGTGTGTGTGTGTGTGTGGGTGTGTGTGTGTGTGTGTGAGTGCGTGCATGTGTGCGTGCGTGCATGTGTGTGTGTGTGTGTGTGTGTGTGTGTGTGTGTGTGTGTTTTTATAAAACACAAAGAACAAAAATCCTATTGCATGCCAGTAATCAGCTGACCAGCCATAGTTAGCAGAAGGGAATGTCTCATGATTGCAGGCGTCCATAGAGTTTAGATGAAAAAAAAAATACAAGTGAATGCAGTGTTAAGTGGGCACCAATCACAAGGACGTATATAGGATTCTGCGAATCACGAAGGCCGACACATACAGTAATAATATGTGTTACAAATACATTGGTATATATACGGAAAAATGAATGAATTTGTATGCACAACTGATTCATTAACATACATGAGAGATAGATAGATAGATAGATAGATAGATAGATAGAGAGAGAGAGAGAGAGACAGAGAGAGAGAGAGAGACAGAGAGAGAGAGAGAGAGAGAGAGAGAGAGAGAGAGAGAGAGCACCGAACTCAATTCAATTCTACCATGGCTCTTTAACTTCAGAAGCATCCAGTTTGTGACCATGATCATTGCCATTTAATTTTGTTTCTTTATCAATTTCCACAATGTTATTATGCTTCATGATTCACTATATTTATAGTCTTCACTCTTGTGTCCTTTTTGATTCTGTTTCTTTAACATTTTAAAGAAATGCGATATAAGAACATTAAAGAATCTGAAGTTTGGGTTTTAAAAAAAAAAAAGGTCACTTACATTTACTGAAAAAATATTACGGATTTTTTTTTTTTAGAAAGGGTCACTTATGTTGATCTTTTTACCATGCACCCTGAACACATATTGCTTTTTTTCTCTCTGTTTTTAGCTTTCTTTATGTATTGGTGGGGGGCAAATTGTGATTTTTATCTACCTGTTTATTTAACAGAAATATGATTTCGAAGGTTAACAAATAATAGCAACACGGACAAAAAAATGTTTACTACATATTCACTCCGACAAAAAATAGTCCCTTTTGACCAGTAACACACCCTAACGATATCCATCCGTCTATCTACCTCTACCTATTTACATATCTATCGGAGTCTGCTTATCTATCTATCAGTCTGTTTATCTATTTTATCTATCTATCTATCTATCTATCTATTTATCCATCCATCCATCCATCCATCTATCTATCTGTCTATTCAAACACACACACACACACATAAGCATGTACGCACGCACACGCACGCGCGCGCGCGCGCGCACACACACACACACACGCACGCACGCGCGCGCGCTGCGCGTGAGCACACGCACACGTGACAATTGTGATTTGAATCAGAGTACAGGTGAACAGGCAATGGCACCAGTGCGGTTTCAAACTGTGTCAGTGCAAATGACGATCGCGACGGGTTGCCAATCATGTTTGAGAGCTTCAAGAGGAATCAGACATGCATCTTAGAACGGAACCGTTCACGTCGGGCTTTATCAACATTGTAAACACTATCATATTTTTTCCCTATGATAACAGTATATCAGCATGGGCAGCAGTGCCAGAACAGATTAAGAATGTACGTAGAACATCAGTAAAACCAAGTAAAAAGAACAACAGAAGGACACACACACACACACACACACACACACACACACACACACACACACACACACACACACGTATACAAACAAACACACACACACACACACACACACACACACACACACACACACACACACACACGCATGCACACATGCGCGCGCGCGCGCGCACAAAGACACACACACACACACACACACACGCACGCACGCACGCACGCACGCACGCACGCACGCGCACGCACACACACACACACACACTAAGAGAAGGAGAGAGGTGGGGGAGGGGGTGGTAACGATAACCATAACGCTAACGATGACTTATTCAAGTAAAGGCCACAACCCTGTTTGACGGGGGACGAGTAATAATCAGCATATTTAGACAAGGTGTCACGAAATCATCAACAACCACGACATATGCATTTATTTATACCAGATCAATATCCTTTTAAATGACTTGTATAAATATAAAGCAAGATTCGTCGTAACGAATTTCTCGATGACAGAATGAATACTAATTTGAAATGTGCTGGAAGGGGAAAATACTTTAACGGGATAACATTTTACGGGGCTTAAGAATACAAAATGAAGGATATCTTCCCCATCATCTTTATACAGTGGACACAACAACTGCCCTTCTGTTTGGACATTATACTACGGTATTGCACACCAGCCTTTTTCTGAGATAGCATTCTTCTTAAAACCGAAAAAGGCAGAGGAGTCAAATTACCACTTTCCGCGGTCACTGAGGAGAAACAATCAGGTTTCGAAATACGGTATCTGACCAGGAGTTATATGTTAGTGAGCTTCCTCCCCATTGGAGATGTCTCCCCCTTTGGAGACTATAAGCTTGCTGAAGGTTCATTTTGAGAAGCATTTATTATTCCCCATTCACCCACTCAAGCACATACTGTTAGTTAGGCAGAATGACTACCACTACAGATATGAATGCTTATCACCCCCCTATTTCTACAATCTAAGACATAAGAGCAAGCTTTGTTTATAATCAATGTATATATATATATATATATATCTATATATATATATATATATATATATATATATATACGTCATTGCCTTTACGTATTTATTTGTCTCTCATTTGATGTCATCATTCCGGAAGATAGCTATGACCCAAACGTCGAAGATTTTCGTTGTGGTTGCTTTCTTTCCTTCTTTTCTTCTTTTTTTTTTCAATCTCCTGAGATGGTCTTAAATACTTTGTATTATTCACACAGATGATCAGCGGTCAAAATCATGTGTATTATTCTATACCTTCAGACATCAGCAAATCAGGCTAGCCCCCTTCTACAAGTTTCACCCCCGGCGACATCAAGATCAACTCTGCGCACACACCTCCGCGTAACACCCACCAGTACAACACCAGAAACTCCCAAGAGCTGCAGTATCAAGTAGAATCTTGCTGCAGGAACTACAGAAAGAACAGCTTCTTTCCGCGCACTGGGAGAGAGAGTGGAGCAATCTTCCAGCTGAGGCGGTGGCATCGGCCTCGCTGGAGGACTTCAAATCCTGGATTTAAGGATTTTTAACCTCCTCCCCCCCCCTCCCCTCCCCTTTCCTGCTCCCTCTCCTGCCCCCCCCCCCCACTCCCTCCCTCCACCTATCCCTCCTCTTCCTCACCTTAGTCCGTCCCACCCACTCCAGTGTAAGGCCCACTTATGCCCCCCCCCCCCCCCCCCCCCCCCCCCCCCCCCCCCCCCCTCCTCTTCCCTTTGAAGGCTGAAAATCGTGGGTGGCCCCTGACCCCCCCACCCTTCCCCCTTTTTTTTTTTTTTTTCCTTTTCAAAAGCTGATGATCCGGGCAGCATTTGAACTACTGTTAAATCCGGAACCCCCCCCCCCCCCCCCCCCCCCCCCCTCTATAGTGTCAGAATCTTCAACTCGATGAAGTGGACACTCAAAGAAAAGAAGAAGAAGATACCTTCGACTGCATCTTGTTTCCCTTTCTTTCATCTACCTGCAAGTCTATTGTGCCTTCAACAACGCCATTTTTAAGGATTAGTTCTACGAAAACTGAAGTCGCTAGCAACGATACCTGAGTCTCTTGGCGTTAGATCTGGTTGCAAAGTGAGACTACTGCAGGCGGAAATCCAAACAAATCTTAAATATATGTTAGCGAACCGCCCCCCAAAAAAAACGTGGACAAACGAATCACAAGACAAAACATGACGTGTTTCGACCTCTTAGATATTCTTGAGGCAATATACAAAACAATTATTACAACGAAAATGAGCGAGCACTCACTTATCTTCAATCTCTTTAGCGCAAGGTGGGCGTTGCCTATTTTCGAAATGTTTTGCATAAAAAACAACATATACAAAACACGTAATCGACCGTTTACGTACATGTTTAATACGTCATTACCTATTCGTAGGTATAGTACTTCAGGTGACCATAACCCCCACTGACCCTGGCGGGGGAGGGAGGGGGCATTTGCCATTGTGTTTTCTGAAAGTTTAGGCCATATGCCGTCATCATAGGATGTCAACAAAAGATTGATTGGAGCTCTTGGGAGCGATAACGTCTGGAAGAAATCACCCGTTTCCTACTCTCAAAAAAGGGGGTAGGGGTGAAAAACATGCCATTACTCATAGTATAATGCCTTGTTTTTAAGTGCGCTGATGCTTGTTCTACATGGGCATACCAAATGTGATGTGTTTGAAGCAAAATTGTAGCAACAGCATCCAAATAAACATGACATATGCGTTAATTTGTCAATCTTCTTTAACACGTTTGGCGCACCAACCTATTACCTCTTTAAATGGTTTTGAAATGGATACAATTTAACAGAAACTGTTAACCTGTTTCAAAATGGTTAAGCAGAGTTTTGGCCAACCTGTTTACAAACCATGACCAAGAGATCTGTTTCAACACAAGCGAGTGATGACTGAGTGTGTGAGTGTCGTAGTATGTACCTGTCCACCAGTAAGAAGACTGCACCTACACAGAACTGTTGACAACAGATTCTTCAGTGTCAAACCCTTCCTCTTGAACAGCATCACAAAGGTTCACAAGTTCAAAGTCACCGTTCTCCTCCTCAGGAGTTGGCTGGTCACAGAGGATATCAACAAGTTCACATGAAAGTATATCCTCATGACACCAGTCGATCTCCAAAACACTGTCTGGTGTCTTCCAGCCTCTGCCTGACGGCCCATCAATGGATGGTTGAACGCAAAGGGCGTACTTCCAAACCTCCACGTTAGAACAGAAGATAAAAGGGTAAAGATTATCAAATCTCATAGCCGTGTTACGGCCTTGGCAATGACTAACTTAGGCTTCGGTCTCAGATTCAGTCCTATTTATGTTCAAAATGTCATATTCAGGCTACTGTGTTACCCCTGGCCAGGTCAAACAGCATTTGTTCAACTACAGTTATCAACAAACATACTACTGTAGGTTTCCGTAGGTTGTAGCTGACCACG
>JADBJO010009649.1:0-22321 GCA_016801955.1 Conus betulinus
AGCTTTTACATTGTGCACACTATTTCCATGTCCAAATATCTCACTTTATACAGAAATAATTATTGATGTCATTTGGTTCCAATATATAACCATTTTTATGTCTTTTGGTTTAAAATGTCTGGGTCAATTCTAAAAAAAAAAATATATTTACAGATATTTCAAAAAATTTTGTGTGAAAAAAGATAGAGGTCTGTCTGCTGAGTAACAAAAAAAAAACCTCGGACCATACCTCTTACAGTCTCCAATGTGAAAGGGATCTCCTCAGCAACACCGACTAAATGCAAGAGAAAAGTGGTCTCATGGTCAGTGCTCTCACTCTCTCTCGCTTCTCTCTCTCTCTCTCTCTCTCTCTCTCTCTCTCTCTCTCATTCTTATAGGCTTTAGGCATCATAACACAATTGAGCCAATGAAAATGTGCACATACCTTCCTGGGAGAGGTTGGCATTGGCCGAGGCTGGTCGGGAGGGGCTGCTCCTTGCCAAGAGCACCTCACATGGATCAGATCCTGTCAAGTTGATAATGATCATTTGTTTCAGATTTGTTATTGAATATTTTTCTAAGGACTGCTAAATCAAGAAGTGCCTTAAAAGAAATGTAAAACAATGACTCATGAATGAGGCATTTTCTAAAAACCATATATGTCCAGAAATAATGATCGTGTTTGCCAGAAGAAAACATTACCTTCACAGTCAATGCATAATTGTAACTATACAAATTATCTTTTATTTACTTACTACATGTACATAACTAAACCAAAATATTATGTACTATAGCATTTTTTATTACTATTATCAATCACTATGGTATTACTATACAAACTTACATTCTTGTAGCACTAGTAAGAGTAGGGACCCCTGCTTGGCTGATCATATTGAGCTTCCTAAGAAGAATTTACATTTGACCGATAGGGTGACCTAACTCCCGATACTCTCACGATCCTAGTTCATGAGATAAAAAGCCAGCAATAAACGTCATAGTTGGGGGATGGTGTGGCTCATGCTCACAGCCATTTGCTTTGTCAGAACACTATTCAGTTCAGTGTTTTATTGACTTTATTCCGATTGTTTTTTCCATTCACTATGACGTCACCACCAAGCACTTTACGTACTTGACCTTGCCGTACATTTACCACAGATCAAGTGCTGGGAATATTGAATAGACAGTTGGTTGTTCCTAATACAGATGAAGAAGACCCAGACAGCCACGAGTAAAGAACGATAGTGATGGCTTGACCGAATTATTCCAACGTGAAGCGTTGGACCGTTGCCAACTTGTTATGACAGGCTGATAAGACGCCCACTTACTACCCTACCGCGTGTGCCCCAGTGTTTTTGCGTTGAGCCAGCCAACACTGACTGACTGTTCACTAACTCTATGTGAGGGAGCCAACTAAGACTTTAGGCAACGAACTTCACACACACGCTGTGGGCCCACTCTCGCTGGTCGAGGTTGAAGGGGGCGTGGCCAACTGACACGTGAGAGGCGAGTATCACAGACGTCTTTCGAGTGGGTGTACAGCTGATCAACTGAATGACAAGGGTTCAGAGACCAACAGGCACATGAATGACTTTGTGTTCAAAAAAAAAAAATATATATATATATTACTGTTGAGAGTGAAAGGGACGTGTGTGTGTGTGTGTGTGTGTGTGTGTGTGTGTGTGTGTGTGGTGTGTGTGTGTGTGTGTGTGTGTGTGTGTGTGTGTGTGTGTGTGTGTGTGTTCCCTTTTTCTTTCTTCTTATGTGTACCAGTTAGGCATAAGAAGTGTGTGTGTGTGTGTGTGTGTGTGTGTGTGTGTGTGTGTGTGTTCCCTGCTATTGGAGTAGTTGTATTTGTGGCTGTTTCATGCACTTTTCTGTTGGAAATACCATACTTTCTGGTCTTCAGTTGTGAGTGGAGTATTTTTCCTCCATTGTTGAGAGTTTGTTGGCATTCTTTCTGTATTTTTTACGCTTAGAAGAAACATAACATTCTTTTTTTTTATTTGCATTTTTTTTTTTTTCACTTGAAATCACTAAAAAAATTGAAAATTGTTGTTGACTTACCATTACTAACATGTTACGATATAATAAAAGTACAGTGTATCTCCTCCATTTTACAAAAAATAGCATGAGATTGGTTGTTTAGTTCCAGAGATATCCGCGTTTCACATATGCTGGTATACAATAAGAGCTTTTTTTGAAAAATGGCTGTATTTCAGTCTTTTTCTTCTTTTTGTTTGCTAAATTACCTAACAGGGGTAGAAGGAATATATGCCAGAATAATCAAGTTTGATTGTGGGCCCACCACACTGAACAGGAAGAACAAGAAGAAGAAGAATGAAATGTGGTTATTTGTTTTTACCAAAGTTAGTGGGTTTGCGTTTTTTTAAATGTTTGGCAACGTGATCCTTTGCAAAAGTCGATGGGTATAGTATTAAATAAGCCTTGATAACATTAGAAAAGAGAGAAACATTACCTGCTGTCACACAGTCGACACCATGTATTGTGAGAGGAGAAGTTGATACCACCACAGAACTTGATGCCACCACACCACCTCCCACTGCAACAGACATATTGCATCTGTAGCAAATAACTACCACAAAAATTAGCAACAACAACCCCCCCCCCCCCCCCCAAAAAAAAAAAAAAAAAAAAAGAGAAAAAAAAACTTCTCATAAAAAATAAATTCCATGGTGACTAAATGAGCTCCATACCTGCATTTTGCACAGCAGCTTTATGTGGCAAAGACTACATGAGATATTCAAGTGCTAGAGCAAGCTTATGCTCAGTCTTACATCATAGATTGACTAAGACAGTGGGATACTCACACTTAAATAAGAAAATGCCAAAGCACACTGTTTCTTAGGTCTCTGTTCAAAATATGACAGGTTCAAACTTGCTATGTTAGCCACAGTGGAAACATTTCTGAGCCAATCAGCACCAAATTTGGCACAGAGCATTCAGACTGCAGCCCTAAGAGATCCAGGGGAGACTTGACCCCAGGCCAAAAAAAAGCTTGAATATGCTATTGATGAATTTTATTTTTTAAAAACACATAGTAAAAAAAAAGAAATCAACTATTCATTACCTGTTGCCACATATTCCTCTTTGGGTGTCGCTGGATTTCTTGACACCACAGTCTCTTGCGCTGAAACATACATGAAGCAAGTTTTTCAAAAAAAAATTCAAGAAAACCCTTGTGCTGTAACAGTAAAATAAAAAAAACAAACAAAAAAACACAAATAAAAAGAAGACAGAAAGATAATACATAAGTAAAGTGCTCAACTGCAAAATTATTCAGTCATACACTTAACACAGATACTGACCACACCATGGTGTGCACATAGATTCTCTCTTCTTCTCTCCACCTCACCAACACACTGATTAAATCATCTGATCCAAACAAACCCCTCCTCTCCCCACCTCTCTCTCGGTCATCTCCAAACTTTCAAATATCTTTCACCTGTTGAAAATATATTTTATAAATTATTGCACAATCTTTCACCTCTTCAGAACGATTAATACTTATCAAATGAATGCACTAACACAGTAATACACTAGTCTCCTCTTTTAATTAATAAGACTTTTGGAAGTATGGAAATCAACATTTCTGCTGATCTATACTGCTAAAGTAATATCACATGTAACAGGCCAAGTAATAGGGTTGTAATCAGTATAACATAGTGGAAGGAGACATTGTGACTACAATATATACTATTACAGAGAGTAGCCTATTTAATCACTTTGTTAAAGCGGAAACCGTCAACACCTTGAAATATCTGCTGGACAAACATTGGGTCACAGTATATCTTGTATCTACTCAACAAACTTTACCACAGAATGACTTTAGGCCAGAAAAATTCAAAGCATGTTCATGGGAGTGACAAAATAACTGGCTAAAGGCTTCAAAGCATACAAGTACAAACTGAACCAATGCTATAAAACCAAAACTAAAATCTGTTTGTGTATTCTGTATGTTTTCCATTCACAGCCTCAGTTCTACATCTTCACATCACACAAGTTTTTTTGCCTGAATGTTTTCTGGAAGCAGCATAAAATCTTCAAATGTAGCTCACAATGAAAGGAAATGAAGTCTAAGGAGACTGACAGTGAGACAGAAAGAAGTAGTTATCACCCATGGGCTCCACAACACTGAAAACATAACTATACTATCAACATACACATGTGTTTGTGTATGTGTATGTGCATAGGCTATTTGTGATGTCAGTTTAACAGTTCAACACTATTAACACAATAACAGGTACAATATACAGGGAAAAGCCGACGAGACAGGTGTCTCTGTTTCACTACATCGTAGTATGAATGAATAGTTGGAAAGACAAAATAAAGAAAAGGCAAAATACTCACACTCACAAGTCTCAGTGCTGCTTGAATCTGTTCTGTGCACTGAAAAAAAAAAAAAATACATAATATCAATCATAAGACATGGTCCAGCACCCCCCCCCCCCCCCAAAAAAACACACCACCACCACACACACAAGAAAATGCACTTTAGTATTAGCATGTAACATCATATAACTTGTTTTGTTTGAATTCCTTCAGATATTATAACTGTGCATATCAGTAGAGGAATACCTTCATTTTACACTGGAAAAAAAAAAGTATCATTAGTACAATAAATCATCACAAACATTGGTAGTTTCACTACTTTACAATTCGCTTATGAAGTAATAGTCCAATAATCCACACTCTAGAGCTATAGAAAAGGTATGATTTCAAGACTTACTATCAATTAGGACTAATGTTCTTCTACTTCATTTGTAGTCTATCATGTATCATGTCATGATTTGGAAACTATGAAAACGTTAGCTAAATGATAGATAACTAAGCAGCAGCCCAACATTTTTGGGGGGCATTGCAGGATTCATATCACACACACGACACAACACACACACAACACACACACACAGCCAAAGAGAGAGAGAGAGAGTGTCAGTCTCACTCTCAGTTACACACTGATCATTGTTTACACTTTTACAGTGTCATGTTAGCCTGTCAAAAGAAGAAAATAATAATTAGGAAAGATGTCACAGTCTGACATTAAACTGACTTGTGACACTGACAACAGTAACAGTTAAACATTTTACACAAGGCACAGAATGACAGATGGACAGTGATACATACCACAAAGAACAGTAACTGACACCCAAATCATTCGCACAAACACTGAAAAACACAACAATTCCATCGTACATGCTACATACCTGCAATGCCAGATGATAGCGCTGAGCCCTCACCCAGGATGGCGTTCACTAAGTCTGTGAATGGGTGAAGTTTCTGCGGAGGCCCACCCCCAGTCTTCGAAGCAGCAGTCTTCTGCCCAGCACCTTTAAATCCCTCCATTTGTTGCGCACCCCCGTCACTGTGCGCAACGCTACGCCCAAGGCTGACACATCAGCTGCAATTCTCTCCCAGCTTCATTCTTTTTACGGATCATATTGTCTGTTTATCCGACACAACAGAACTTCTCTGTCATCTCTAATGGCCTGCAAGAGAGCAAGAACCTCCGTGTCTGTAAAGCAGACGGCATGCTGTTTGGAAGCCATTTTGTCACAACGATGATGGCGATGGACATGGGGGCAGAACGTTTGCGGTTATTCAAGACATGCGCAGGAGGAGGGAATCCCTCTTTTTATCTGACCTTCACCCTTTTTGCGCTGGGCACTTCGCAGGTAGAAACCGAGACAAAACCCAAAGAATACAGGTACGAAAGTAGATTGTGCTGCTGAACCCACAAGGTTTGTACCCAGGAGGTGATCTTCTTGTTGTAGAAGTAAGTTTACTGACGACATGTATGTACGGCCCCTGGTCATGTCTTGCATGCATTTTGTGAAGAGACCAGGACAGGATGGATTGTGTTCAGGTCACAGCAGTAAACAATGTAACCAGAAGAGTTGGGAATAGTGGGTGGCTTGCACATGCATCATAATCTGACAAGTAAAAAATCAGACAGCAACAACAATCTTTCTGCCGTTTTTCATGTTTGTACTTCATTTTAGCGTGAATGACTTCCACATCCACAATTATAGTTGACACAGAGCGTCCATCAACATGGTGAAAACCATTATTGCTTTGGCATACCAGGCAGGCAGCAGTATAACTCATTCTAAAAGACATGGTCAATAACACAGACATTTTTACCAGACATACCATAAAAAAAACAACTGACCTAAACCAAGGTGGAGGAAAAAAAAAAACGGTCACCAATGAACATCAATGAACATACTTGAGAGTCAAGATATCTTTGCAATACGAACGCACATTTTCCAGAAGCTTCCGCTCATTACCAATTTCCACATGGCTGCCATTCATCGACCACTGACCAATCCTCAATCATTATCAACCACGGTATGACCAGGGCCTTCCCACTGCCAGACAAGCACAGCAAGTTTTTTTTTTTCTGCCCCCCAAACATCAGTCATAATGTTGACAGAGCCAGTGCAACGACGACAATATGGCCCACAAACGTTTTAGGAAAAAAAGTTTTAAACTTTCAGATTAAATTGCAATATGAACATTGATGCTCATTACTTGACCAATAAAACCATATGGTGGGCCAAACTTTTTTTTTTTTTAAAGCAAAGAAACCATAATAGCTGAGCTGACAACTCGGGGCTTTTTCACCATTTTGGGACTTTACATAATGATGGAAAAAAAAAAAAAACACAACATACTCATTACATAAACATGACATCCAATTAATTCAATAACAAGGTACAGTCCAGGCCACAATTTTGGACATATGAATAAAACAACGATTCGCTGCACAATGCAATGAATACACCCTGTACTTTTCACATACATAATCAAATTCTACAGAAAAGGGCAAAACCTACCACAAAGAACAGAGTAAAAATGTGGGCATTTTGGGGGGGGAGCCAACTGGACAAACAAGTTATTGTTTTATGCATTGGAACATGGCTTAACAGAATTTGGCCAGATTTCCTTTTTGAACTTTCCGACATTTAAACCAAGATTTATTTCACTTTATCGAAGATTAAGAAATAAAACAAAAACGGTGAATTGTTTACACTTTTTTTTTTCTGCCTCTTTATTTCATGAATATTATTCCATCCAAATGACAGCATTGTTTTTACACTTTATCTATTCTTTATTTCTGCCACTTTTATTTATGAATATTATTCCATCCAAATTTCTGCAGAAAGAAAGCTAAAAGAGTGTATTGTTTACATTATTCTTTACTTCTGTCTCATATTTATGAATATCATTCCATCGAAACTTCAGCAGAAAAAAAAATGAGTGCATTGCTTGTACTTTCTCTATTCTTTATTTCTGCCGCCTTTATTTATGAATGTTATTTTATCCAGATTTCTGGATGACACTGTCTGGTCTTGTGTGCCATTTCATGATTCATCCAATGTTGTAAACTTCCTTGCCACTGGGCCACAAACTCATCTGGCACACCTGTTGCATTTCTGTTCCAGACCCATTCCTCACTTTCCTGTTTTTACCCTTGATTACTGTGACTCCATGACCAAGTGAGTGAGGTGAAGGAAGGCAGGTCCATCTTTTAGTCGATTTTCTATTCATTTGCTAAATTTGTAAATTAACCTTGAAAAAGGCTTAGTCAGTTTATGAAAAGAAGTAAGATTTCAACAGCGAAACTCCCTGACATGCACCCTAGACAGACATCCGTGCTTACTTCAATTAAAATTTCAAGGCTAAAAGCATCACAAAAAAATTCTTAAGATTTAAAACTTTAAAAAATGTGTTTAGTTGATAACATTAAGGTCAAATAAAATAATAAACAGATTTCCTTCAAAAACTCTTCTGTACCAGAGTGAATCCCAGAGCTCTCAACAACATGGAGACAAAAAATTCAACACAGGACATTCATGGAGCTACACTTCAGATGAGTAAATAAAGCATGATTCATAAGTGCATCCCCAGTCTCTGGAGACTACTTGATGACTCTCAGTCAGGCTGAACCTCATATGATCAAATGATCAAGCAATCAGTTCTGAACTGATAGAACAGGCAATAACCGAGTGGATTTCACTTTTCTAATAGGAAGACCGGAAACGCCAGTTCTGCACTTAAGCAACAAGAAACAAGAAGAAAACAACCCCCACTGATTAATGGCATCACTACTCTGCCCTCTGTGGATCATCTCTGGAAAGCCAAGAAAGAGATGGATCCTGACCATTGATTAAACAAAAAAAATTTAGATCCCATCCAAACTTGGAGGAGGATACTGTCTCCTTCTGTGCAACTTGAGCGGCATTATGCCCATGCCACTCTTTACAGCTCAGTACCCACATCAGAACCTGGTTTGTCCCACCACTGCCCAGAAAACCGGCAATCCACAGGAGTGGTCAGAAGAAAGTGATCATGGCACTATCCAGCAGAAGAGGCACTGCACTGCTGCCAAGTCATTTCAATAGAATCAGTGGTGCCAGACTACAATCACTACTTAGTCAGAAGCCCAGCGTGAGAGACAGGCCCCACTGTGGGCGATGCCACCACACCTGTCCAGTGACAGTCCACTGACAGACACTTGCTGACACCAATGAACATGCTGACCAATGAAATGAACTGATACCAATGAACTGACACCAATGACTTCAATACAAACTCACCAAGGGCACAAAACATAGACAGGAAACTGAAACAGAGGTCACCTTGATAGTGCAGCAGATGCAGCCACAGACATTAAAAAATTTGTGCAGATCAGCGAGGATCAGGATAAAGAAGATGATGCTATGGAGTCCCTTTCTGGCCCGACGCTGTGTGACAGGGCTGTAATCTGACAACGTACAGCGTACTTTCATAATACATTCCAGCACCAACCAGGCCTGAGAAGTACAGACACCTACAGTGCTGGTCAGGAAACTTGACCAACACTCTCAGAGGTGTGTTTGTTAAGTGGATGAAACTCAACGGTGTACTTCTAGTCTTCCCAATAGAGCCCACAGCGAATTCAACTCTGGGTAGGAGCCTGTCAGGGCAAAAATATCCCAAGTGATTCAAATTACACTTGCCCAGGCTGTGACATAAGCTGATGGGTCTGCTATTCTTGACATCTCCTGGTCAGACATCGGAGATGATGCTTAAACCTTCTGAACAGACAGAATAGGAAATAACAGGATGTACAAACACTAAATGATAAACAAGCCCAGAGCTCTAAAACATCTCTTGCATCATTTTGTAACCACATAATAGGTTCCACTACAGGGTCACCAGTGTCTGGCAAGTCAGTTGCAGCACAAACCAACTTCCCACTGAAACAAAGAAACTGCTCCTGGAGAAAAAAAAAAAAAAAAAAAGCGAGATGCTTGCACAAATATACTGACAAGGAAGCTTAGTCATTAGGATATGAAGAAAAAGGAGACATCTTGCCCAATGTTAACCTGAGGTGGACTTACTAGCATACCTAATGTAAAGGTTTTTTCAGTAATGTGAACCTAAAACCAAGAAAACAGAAATGAAATTTTCAAAATGCTCTCCTCATGTTTTTACCCTTAAATGTGTGAAACTCCACCCTTTTTCCTACCTACTTACACATTAACCCAGATGTGACAAGGTTACCCAAAAAAGCTGTCTTGTAGCCTTTCCCAAAAAGTTTTCTCCAGTACAATTTCACCCTACAACTGGACTCTATACATATTTATGCTACAAACTTAAGCCCCATGCATTTTATAGGGTACATGCAATTCATCTTGCATGATCTCGGCAAAATAACAAAATGTAACCAGTTTTCATGTAACAACAGCTTTTTCAAGTGTAAATCATCATCCTTTTAGAGGGAGGGGAGGGCGGGAACTGATCAGGGGGATGGGGGAAAGGGAATCAACAGAATTCAGTTGCTTGTATCAGTCAAGATGACATTAAACACAGATGGCATTTTCTAACATGTACAGTAACTTTTCGAAACATTCTTCATACACTGATTCCCAGACAAAAGGAGGCCATCTATGCATCTAATGCTGTATGTATATCACATGCTAATGAAACCTAGTTTTTGTGTTAAGACTGGGGATTTGTCATGAGCCATTTGTATCCCAACCCTATTCACACCAATTAACATTTGCACTAACACCACATACATTTTTCGACAGACCAGACGCACTCTCCATTTTCACACATGACCTGATTACAAGGCAGATTTTGTTCAGCATGATCCACCCCAAACACACACAAGAGACCAGCAACAAGCAGTTCAATTAGTCCCTCACCCTGAGTAAGGCAGACACTTGCCTCGAAGACTGCAGGAAGAATGGAGACCGATCAATGTCTTCACAGGTTACTTACAAAGTCTTCTAATTACAGTGGATAACCTTCTTTCTTATCCCCTCCTCGCATTTGACAACATCAACTGTGCTGCTGTAACACACATACACTAAAACAGCTGTCACATCCATGATGGCAAAATGGTCGACATGTGTGTCCACACAGCAACTCAGCAGTGAAGGGTCACTGTACTTTTCAGGTTACCTGTCACACCGGTATGGAAGATACAGCTGGAAAACGGTAATCTCCAAACACGAGCACTTGTTTGAGTGTTCACAGCCAGCTACAGGGAGGAGGAGTGAGTCTTCAACAAAACATCTACTAAACTAAGAAGAACATTCAGTGAACATGCAGTAGAATTTTCCTCTGATGGGAACTACACAATGACCGATGACAGAATTTAACATCTGCCCACTTTCACGGTTGATTCAGAGCTTGTGATGTGAGGCCTTTGCAGTGACTGGCTGCCTTTACTGAAAAAAGTCTTCAATAGGTCATTCTTTCCTCAATATTAGTGAACAGCTTCATTTAAGTGTGCAAAAAGAAGGGAGGGCTGTAATGCAATTCCGTTTTCATTTTCTGCATACTTACCTACTATCACTAGTAACTTCAGGGTCAGAAGTGAATTTAGCATGGGGAGAATTTCGTTTATTTTGGCCTCACTATTCAGGCAGTGTCATGCATAAGCATGTACCCCGGTGGAACACACACATTAATCTACAAAAAAAGACAAAAGTATACATAGCTGTCAGAAAACAGGACAGATTTCAATACAACAGCCACAGCACAGCGTGCTCTAAAGGAAATAATCAGAAAATCACTTGGCCATTGCTCTTATTTTGCATTTGGACCAAATCTGGAATCGTCTTTCCTTTAGTACAGGGATATAACTCCTGCCTACACCTGCACCACAGTAATGTATGCATAATTAAACTGAACTTGACCACAGTCACAATATCTCATGGAATAAACATGTAAACAGCTTCAAAGCACCAGACCTCACAATCCTGTGACTTGAATATTGCACTGTGTGACTTCAACATCACAACAGACTGAAAGACAGGTTGTTCTCTCCTAGGACTGTGTGTCACCACAGTATGACACATTTTCCTTTCTTGGCCCAATGAAGTGCAATTCTTTGGTCAGAAACCATTCCCCTGCTGCATGGGACTGTTTACACGCCTAAGTGACATACTTCCCCCACAGAACCTTGGCTTACTGTCTCAACCAGAAGACTGGTGGTAGGTCAAGTGGGGAGAAAACCAGTATCTTGCCTTTCACTATTACAGTTAGTTGGCAAATGCAGAAGCCATTTACTACTTTCCTGCTGATGTGTCTGCCTCTCCTTCACAGGCTGGCTGTCTGCCACACACAGCTGACAACCAGATGGTTCGCTGTGGGCTGTCTGCCACACACAGCTGACAACCAGATGCTGTGGGCTGTCTTGCTGTGGGCTGTCTGCCACACACAGCTGACAACCAGATGGTTCGCTGCGGGCTGTCTGACACACAGCTGACAATCAGATGGTTTGCTGTGGGCTGTCTGCCACACACAGCTGACAACCAGATGGTTCGCTGCGGGCTGTCTGACACACACAGCTGACAACCAGATGGTTTGCTGTGGGCTGTCTGCTGACAACCAGATGGTTCGCTGTGGGCTGTCTGCCACACACAGCTGACAACCAGATGGTTCGCTGTGGGCTGTCTGCCACACACAGCTGATAACCAGATGGTTCGCTGCGGGCTTAGACCAAGTGCACAAAGCAGACTGACTGACCTCTCTGACCAGCAAACAAAATGCTAGCATACTGGGTTATCTGAGAGGGCAGCCCAGACGACTGAACATAATTCTCTCATGAGGCTTGGTGACTTTTTTTTGTGCAAAGCTGCAGATTTCAATGCTGACTGATTCATCCAACTCTCAAGGGGGGGAAGGAGATAATAGTAAGGGGGTGGGGGGATAATTTATCCACCTGCCACAGCGGCCTACAGACTGCAGTAATAGCAGGGTCATGGAACTAGCATGAGAGTAAGAGTATCCATCCCCCCCCCCCCCTTTTCTTTTTTTTCACCTCCAGCTTGATAGTCATGCTGTCCTGTCCTCGTCATTGTTCTAGGTACTGTTGTTATTATTGAGATGCTATTACTGTTACTATTACTATTGATGATGATGTTATTTTCAGGAGTATGATAATCTTAGATTATCCCCTTCCGTATATGCCCCCCCTTCTCCTTTCCCCCCACTACCCACTCGATGTTCCCCTTTCCCCCCCTTTCTTTCTTTCTTCGTTTATGTGTATGTGTTATTGTTTAAAAAAAATGCAATAAAATGTTTATTACAAAAAAGGAGTATCCATCCTCAGACAGCTTTGCCTAAAACATTAGCATCGTTAAAAGCTGCACTATGTCCTTAATAAAAGTTGCATTAATTCAGCTAAGCCATGGAGCCACAGCTCATAAACCAAACAGAGGAAGAGAAATGGACACCAAGCCATGCAGTGATGAAGAGAACACCGCTGAGACAGGCAGTCCTGACCATGGCCACAATTCATGGGATAGTCTAGCCAGCCCAGGAGACTATGTCAGGTACAAATCAAAAACTAAGAAGATAAAAAAATTCAAACCTTTTAAAGAGAAGGTAGGTCAAAGTGGAAAAAAGAGCAAATTCTGGAATATTGAATACTAATCTCAACAATATATTATCACAGTCCATATCGTAATATGATTACATCAAAAATATTGATCATATGAAAAATTGATCTCATCTAAAAAGTTTGAAGTTACATTAGTTGGAACATCTCAGAACAAGGTCTCCATACAGTTTGCATGTAAATGCTCATGCCAAATGTCATATGAATCTCAGCAATCATCACATCTTTGCAGGAAGTTTTTCACTGTAGTTTAAATGTGATGTATGATGTTTTATCTTTGTAGTAAGTTCTTTACTATAGTTTAAATGATATACTATGTTTTATACCTTATATCTGAATTAAATGTTTTAACCATTTTACTGTCCACTTCTCACTGACTCTGCTTTCTGCTACACTGCAGATGAAATATTCCCATTTTTAAAAATCAGTTTCATAACATATGGACAATGAAATGTTGAATCATGAATCACATGGAATGGCATGTACCATGGCGCTTCAAAGGTGAGGTGAGTCAGTTTGTGGCCTGCTATGAAAGCGTCTGCCCTTGATGAGGTATTGGTAAAAGGAGTCCATGCCAGCCCTCAGAACACTCCTTTTGTTCACCCATTCCCCTGTCTGGATGTTGATCACATGGCCTGAAAAACAGTGAGAAAGACTGCGATGAGCAACAATGTTGGCAACTTCAACAGCACAAACATTCTTCCACACCATCATAAAGTTCAAGTTCACTGTGAAATAGTTTCATCTTCTTGCATTTGCATTTTTCAACCCAAAACTGCTCCTAGTATTTATATATTTTTTTGTGAAATCAATGGAATGCGGTCAGTTCACAACCCTAGTCTTGTGAATGAATTGTTTCCCACACCCCATACTACTGCTAAGATTTCACTGGACACGTCTCAGGAATGCCCATTTATTTTGGCCAGCCTTGACTTAAAACAAGGTTTCAATGTGTGAGGGAACTAACGCAGCACGTGCAGACAGCTGCGGAAATAACGAACACCAGGGGAGACAAACAGAGCAGGCAAATACAGGGCGAAACGTATGCCAGAGGGTGAAGGCTCATTTCCTGGAAAAAAAGGAAACAAACTGAACATTTTCTTTCTAAACACATGCACATGTGCATCCTCTAAAACCCATACATATGGAG
Organism: Conus betulinus; assembly: GCA_016801955.1. Lineage (NCBI taxonomy): Eukaryota > Metazoa > Mollusca > Gastropoda > Neogastropoda > Conidae > Conus > Conus betulinus. The sequence goes on from JADBJO010009649.1 coordinate 14,052, forward strand.
ACAGCATGAATATAAATAAAGTGGCAGGTTACTGACAGATAAATTTCAAGACATGTCCTATTTTTCCAACAACATGTCTGTTAGCATTTGTAGATATACCGATACATCTAGTTTCAGGTCCTCACTAACTTCCAACATGAGTGCATTGTGTGGTCTGAAGTCTTGCCTGAAAAACTGAAAGACAACTGGGCCATATAAAGATACAAAACATCTATTTTAAAGCTTGGCTTCATCTTATAGACTATTTTCTTCAAGCAGTAGTCTGCCTGAATCTACATCAACTTGCCTGAATTCAGGCTTCAGACATATCCACAGCACTTTTGTTTCAAATGTGACCAACACTTTGGTGCACACGCCTTTGCATCTCCTGAAATACATAATGTAACTCTCTTCTTGCCAGCCTTCCTGAATACCTTCTCCACAGACTTCCAAACAGTGCTGTCAACCAGTCTTTAGATCCTCCAAGTCTGAACATGCAACACCACTTCTGCAATCACTGACTGGTGGCCTATCTGTCACAGTATCCACTACACATTTTCCACACTCTCCTGTGCTGTCATCTCAGGTTCAACATCAGACCATCTGTCTGAATTACATCCCATCTACACACTTTCTTCAACATCAGACCATCTGTCTGAATTACATCCCATCTACACACTTTCTCAACATCAGACCATCTGTCTGAATTACATCCCATCTACACACTTTCTTCAACATCAGACCATCTGTCTGAATTACATCCCATCTACACACTTTCTTCAACATCAGACCATCTGTCTGAATTACATCCCATCTACACACTTTCACATAGTTCCCTTTTCCTTTGACACTCGTCTCCTGCAACTGCCCACACTGAAAAATAAACAAAGAGCAAAAAGTACTTCTTTTGTAAAGCTTCAGCTACACATGGAACAAATTACTTCAGTCACTTGGAAAATCACATTCTCTCACCACATTCAAGACAGACTTAAAAAACATGTTTGTTCCAAATAAACAGTACATATCATACTTGCATGTATGAGAATATGAGCAGAGCTAAACAATTATCTTGCTTTTCACTTGCCCATTAGAACATCAGTGAACAAAAATAACTTAACCAGCAGGGTATCCGTCTAATATCACGATTAGTGGAAAGACGTTAAATAAATGACACACACCAGCAGGGTTTTGCACTTACCCTGACTTACACACACACACACACACACACACACACACACACACTGCATCAGTATGCCATACCCTATTAAACAGTAAACAAGTGGGGTAGTCTTTGCTGCCCCATAGGAAACCTAACACAGAGTAACTTTTATTCAAGACTGGCACAGCCTTTTAATCTTGAATAAAGTCAGACAAATACAAAGACGAACAATCTCTAATAGTGGGGGAAAAAAAACAAGCGCAGGCCAACAACTAAATTGTCTTCATAGTAATGACTTGGCAGAACTAGAACTTAAGGAGGGGGTGGGGGGGGGGGGGGGGGGGGGGGGGGGGGGGGGGGGGGGGGCAGGGCAGGAGGTTGAAGATGTAAAAACTGGGAACATGAAATTAAGAAAATATGAAAAACTTCACTGGCTGCAAAAGGGTACCATCGCACTCCTTTTTAAAGGCAGATATATTTGTATTGCCTGCTCCGAGGCCTTTCGTCCGCTGGGTCGGAAACTCATCAGGGAGAGACACGGCTGGCTGTATCTGCGCTCCTCCCGGCGTCAAATAGAGACACACCACAGTCCATAATACCGTGGTGTTCTCACCACCAAGGGTGCAAAAAAGAATCCAATAGAACCCCCGAAGCAGCCAGCGAAGAGTAGTAAGGGAAACCAAACAAAAGTGTGGGGAGGAAAAAAGTTGCTGAAAAACTACAGATATTATGCAAATAGTATAAAATGTAGGGGGGTTCTTTGAGCCTACGCGCTTGAGGATCCACCCAAGGATGCAAGGGAGCTTGTTTTTCCCACACTATTAGATTGTTCGTACAAATTGTATTTCGATTGACTCAATTCGAAAAAGTTTAAATGAGGCTGGAACAGTCAAAATAAAAGTTACCCTGTGTTAGTTTGCTCCCATATGGGGGAAACCAACACAGAGTAACTTGTTTCAAGACTGGCACAGCCTTTTAAACTTGTTAAAGTCAGACAAATCAAAGACGAACAATCTAATAGTGGGGGGAAAAACTTTTTGCGCTCCCGGCCTCATTTGCCTTTTCTGTCTCTGGGACATTCTTCAGTCCATAATACCATGGTGTTTCTCCCACCAAGGGTGCACAAAAAAGAATCCATTGCCCCCGAAGCAGCCAGAATCCAAGCAGTCGAAGCAGCCAGCGAAGAGTAGTAAGGGAAACCAAACAAAAGTGTGGGGAGGAAAAAAAGTTGCAAAAAAAACTACAGATATTATGCAAATAGTATAAAATGTAGGGGGTTAGACAATTTAGTTGTTGGCCTGCGCTTGTTTTTCCCCCACTATTAGATTGTTCGTCTTTGTATTTGTCTGACTTTATTCAAGTTTAAAAGGCTGTGCCAGTCTTGAATAAAAGTTACTGTGTTAGGTTTCCTTATGGGAGCAATGACCACCCCACTGTTTACTGTTTATTGTTTGCTGTTCCCTGCCTCATTTCATTTCCGATTTCATACCCTATTAGTTCGTTCCTATTTCCTTTTGTTCAGGAGACCATTTCCTCATTCCTCATTTACTTTCCTGTCTCGTCATCCCTGCTCTTCAGTGTAACTCCCATGCACTCTTTGCAACTCTGACCATAACAGGACTACACCCAGCTATCCTGCCACAGCTCCAGCACTGCAGTCTGCTGGTAACACCCAACATCAGTCATGAGCTGACACATAACAGGAGACACTGTATTACTACTACCACAGCTCCAGCACTGCAGTCTGCTGGTAACAACCAGCATCAGTCATGAGCTGACACATAACAGGAGACACTGCGTTACTACCAGGTCACGTCAGTTCAGTTCAGTGGTTCATGTTTTTTTGCTTTTATTTCATTTTGTTTACAATTGTAGATTTTATTACGGTTTTCACTCTGCTTGTGCAGTCTTGTTTTTTTTTTCCATCTTAACCGGATCAACAGCCTTGATATGAGCTGTGTGGTTGGCTAGGATATAAACGACACACACTGAACTGAATAGCAACAGATCCTAACATCAACCAAGCCCTGGAAATACACACACCTGCAGTGATTGTCAGGAAGAGAGAACCACAATCTCATTCATGCCTTCTTTAAGTTGCTGAAATATGAGTGTGTGAAATGACTCCATAGAACACTAAACTACTGGTAGTAGTTGGTCGGGACTGAATACACCCACAAGAAAATGTCTCTGGCAGGATATAAATGTTCAAAACTCCCAGCCTCTAACATTAAACATTGTATCATAGAGACTGAAGGAGTGTGAAACAAGCCACACAAGTCTGCTACACAGCACATACACACACACCTAACACCTTCAGTCTCATCACAGTGTCACTACATGTGGACTACAGAGCTGGCAAGGCCTCAAAAGCAAAGTGTTTTGACATTTTAAGTGGGGTCATCAAAATTCCCAGTGTAGCACTAGTACGTGATGCAACGAGTCAGACTTCATAGCTTTCAGTCACACTTTGCTTTTTGTTTTTATTTCTGTAAAATTTAGAAAGAGTGGGGGTTAGTTGCCGCCGAGGACATGACGAACAAAGTACAGGACAAGACACGATGCATTTCGACCTCTTGGGTCTTCTTCAAGTGAAAAAAAAAAAAAGATCACATTTAACATTTAGGACAGTACAAACAAAGAACGAAGAGAGACTTATCTGATGTCCATGTGGTATGCTGTGAAGAATGGCCGACAGAAGGAAAATCTCTCTCTCTCTCTCTCATCTTGCTCCTGCTCTCTAAATTGGGGATTACTGTGTGTCTGTCTTCATTTTCCTTCTGTCGGCCATTCTTCACAGCATACCACATGGACATCAGATAAGTCTCTCTTCGTTCTTTGTTTGTACTGTCCTAAATGTTAAATGTGATCTTTTTTTTTTTTTCACTTGAAGAAGACCCAAGAGGTCGAAATGCATCGTGTCTTGTCTGTACTTTGTTCGTCAATGTCCTCGGCGGCAACTAACCCCCACTCTTTCTAAATTTTGCTTCGTTCTCCGCCATCAGTCGCTCCATTTTGAAATTTTATTTCTGTAGTTTTGACTCGATCTACAAATAAATCAAAATGGCCAAAACCAATCAACAAACCAGCAAAATTGTGATTATCTTACAGATTTGTCTTCTCTTTTCTCTTCTTCTTCCTGAACTTGGCAATTTTTTTTATGAAACATGGCTGCTGCCTACAGATCTACAATGGCTGCTTATTTAAGTTGCCAGTATGTCTGTGAAGCAGTTTTTTTTTTAATTTTTCAGTTTTTGTTTTTTGGCAAAGCATTCCATCACAAAATGCAGAAGTGTAACAATGTCAATGAAATCATACAATGCTAAGCCAACAGTGTAGCATTTGGTAGCTCTGGGACATGACATAAGCTAAGCCATGGAACCATAATGTGCCAGGTTTGCAGCTAGGTGGCTGAATAATTGAACAACAATTAAAAAAAATAAACAGTGTCTCCTGCACCAAAATGCATTGGTCATGTATTAGAAATCTTGGGTATCTGTGACCTTTTAAACCACCTATCCATTCGTATCCACCCATCGAGGGCGACTCTCCATTTCATTTCCATGAAAGTCATTTTGGATGGCTTGTGTGTGGAGACATGAAATTCTGAACTGTCTGCTTCAGTTCTTGCAGATGTCATTTACTGTTTGCTTCCTAACAACCTGAAAAAAGTTTTAAAGCCTTTTTTTTTTTTTTTCACCTTGTGACGTTCATCAACAGTATGTAGTCTCTTAAAAAAAAGACATCATTTTTCATCTTTAGCCAGGTATAAACAATAAGTTATCAGTTTTTTAACAACACAGAGACAAACATAATTTTTTTTCAATCTGTAACTGGCATAAACAATAAGATGCCCATTATAAACAGCACATGAACAGAGTCTGCTTAAAGCTTTTTTTTTTTTTTAAATATAAAATGTGAAGCAATTTGTAATTGCAGTTTTTGTTCTTTTTTGTTTTACACCATTTTCATAAGCAGTTGAAAATAAGGGGACTGCAGGTGGAGATCTAACCAAAATGAAGGTCAGTATCTGCCAAACCTCTTAGATCTTCTTCAGGCAAAATAAACAACATTCAGGACAAAAAAATGAAGAATGAGCAATTACTTATCTTACTGATTTCGGCACAAGATGGGAGTTGATTGAATTCAGCACAAGATGGGCGTTGATTTCATGCCCATCTTACGCTGAATTCAGTGAGATATGTGACAGCTCATCTCTTCAGATTTGTTGTCCTGAGTGTTGTTTATCTTGCCTGAAGAAGACCTAAGAGGTCGAAACGAGACGTGTTTTGTCTCGTGATGCACTTGTTCATGTTTGGCAGATACAGTAGGTACCAGCAGCCTAAGGCAAAAACTCTACCCCAGACTGCTCTGATCCTAATGTTTTCATGGTTTTCACATTGCAAATGCTCCGTTGTTTGTGTAAGCATTGTTTTGAAAGGAACTGCTTATTAATCAATGATGAAACATTTCTCTTATGAATGGTGTATATTGTCTGTATGCGTAATGAGTGAGTCTTTTCTTATGATGATTTTTTAAAATACACTGGTAATTGGTGCTGACCAACCACACGTTGCCGATACTTGGCAGCTGGAAAAAAGGGTTGGTCGATTCACGATCTTAGCTTCGCCACCCTATTAAGGATACAAGTTTAAAAATATCACAGAATCATTCCTTGGTTGTTTTCCTTTAATATGATATAAATCATGTTAATTTTGATGATAGGAAGTGTTTAAACATTTTCTTGAAAACTTTGAAGCAAAATTTCTACCTCAAATATTGTACCAAACTATGTGAAGCTTATATCCACTGGAAAGAGCTATTTTTACTCTTTCTAATTTGATTGGTTATTTTCTCTTTTGCATCATGGGGAAGCACAGTTTTCACTTAAAAGAGCGACAGTCATTGGTTAACCAACTTTGGCTGTGATAAAAATGGTGGAGTGTTCAAGCAGCCAGGTGCACACCATGTTCGGTGCTATTCAAAACAATTGGTAAGTATCGACATTTAAAGTGAGTGATATCAAACTATATTATTAGCAAATATAGCACGCATAACAGCAGTCAATTTCATTAGCTTATGAATCATGCCCTCTGTTCTGCTTAAACTCATACTGTGATCGACAGTGCTTCTTTCACAAGTTGCTAACACTCGTGCTTTGTTCAGAGTCGATCCTTTGTGGTCGAATTACTAAAATTCCAATCAGCATAATAACATACCAAGTCAGAGATTATTTTTAATAGATTCAGTTTTTATGTTAATTAATTTTAGATTTTGATGACTTGTATTTACAAATAATGGGCTTACAAAGTTAGAATCATGAAACACATAGGGAGTTAACCAATGTGCTTGTGAATGTGGCGAGCACAAGCTAAAGGATCATGTTCATGGAAGAGATTCTGTTTTCGCACTGCTGTTGGTATTGAAAATCACTTGAATAAAAAATAAGAAATTAAAAAAAAAATGAATAAGTGAATAAATGAATAAATAAATGCTTCACACAGATCAGCCCTCCCCCCATCTCTTTCCAAGATTATACAATAATCAAGAAAATGTTACCAGCTCCTATTCATTTATCTGTTTCATTATCCATCTAAATTGATGAATAACTAAACATGAATAATTTATAAGCTTCTTTCTGCATTTCCTTGTCTGCAGTATGCGTAGAGTGATTTATCTGTGTACATGCATGTGGTAAGGAAGAATGCAAGAGTATGCTAGATGGACCAGATTACCTATTACAGTAATAACTTTTAACTGTGTGAATGCTGTTTTTTTCCTGTTGTTTGCCCCTGGAATATGAGTCAGTGCGTCTACATATGAGTCCATGTCCAGTGTCTACATGATACTGGGTTTGCTGATTTGCAACATGCCTTCTGGCAACTGGATGAGGGAGAAGACAAGAAACTTTATGGCCTGTAGACAATTTCACTGACAAGTAGGAAGACATGCAGTTTGAAGTTCCAGATTCAGTTTGAATTTCAAAGACATTAGGCCTGGCATCCTGCAGCAGTGGGGTATGAAAATAATTTTTATGTTGGTTAAGTGCTGGTTACTATCAGTGACTCCAAGGCAGTCATCACTTTCATGTCCCAAAGCCACCAGAAAAGAACAATCTTTAAATGACCTCAGCCTCTAAAAAACACAACAGTTGATGCCAGGTTTGTCATTACCACTAACTTGACTAGGAGCAACTATCTCAGGAAGATTTTGGACACTGCCAAAGAGAGCAACCTATGGTTTATCATTACCACTGGCTTGACTAGGACAATTATCACAGGAAGATTTTGGACATTGCCAACAGATCAACTGATGGTTTGTCATTACCACTTGCTTGACTAGGACAAACTATCACAGGAAGATTTTGGACATTGCCAACAGATCACTGATGGTTTGTTATTACCACTTGCTTGACTAGGACAACTATCACAGGAAGATTTTGGACATTGCCAACAGATCAACTGATGAGCATTCGCAAAAAATATGAGGCTCACAAATGCCTGTGTTTTCTCTAACTGTGAACTCCTGACTCACTGAAGATTGTTGACATGTCGTATGTGCTGACTGGTGGTAAGCAGGCAAGATGGATCATTTGTGCAATGCTGGAACTGGAGGGGACGAACAGGAAAACCCAGGGTGGGAGGATGAAAAAGAGGTGGAGGGCGGGGAGGTGGAGGCGGGATGGAGGTTGTGGTGGTGGTGGTAAAATTTAATATGTAATAAATATATACTTGTGTGGTGTTATTTTAAAGATCTCCATGAGCTGAACACATTGCAGTTTAAAGGTTTTAAATCAGATGATAACATTTATATGGATTCTACAGTTGTTCAAAATTTTAAGCAGGTTTTGCCTATTTTGCCATACTGATGAGAAATTCAACAACTTTGGCCTTATGGTACCAACCTGAACACAGATATAAGCTTCAAATCAAATAGGCTTCATCTACACAATAGCAAAAAATGATCCTGTAATCCTAAAGCTGTTCAGTGAATTAGTTTGACAATAAAGAGTTGCTCAAATACAACATATTTTCAAATTTGGCAAAAATGGCCAAAAAGTGGAGAATTTTGTCTGCAGGTTGATGCTAATATCTCTGGTTCTAATAAAGATCAAATCAAAAGATTTTCTGTG